>JAXCGZ010008408.1:12500-37287 GCA_037179515.1 Halocaridina rubra
GCCTAGCCAAGTAACACATTCACCACGATCCACACATACCTCAACCACTCCTCTTAGATCCTCGTCATATTTATAATAAATTAGTATCATATTCTATAATGACATCTCAAAAATGTAAAACTGTTTTCAAGTTATATAGTCGAAAGGTAGATAGATAGATAGATATAGTCGAAATGTCTATACTTTTCCATTATCTCTAAACCTCCACTTGTATTCTGTTCAGGTCTCTGGTTGGACACATTACATAGCCTAAGATTCTCTCGAAAACTTTCTCACTATTTTTCTTACGAAAATATTACTTTAAATTAAGTCTCATTTATTCTGAGCTGAACTTATTAATAAACTAATAACACTGAACTGTTAACAGTTAAGGTCACAAAATTAATAAGTAATTTATATATATATATATATATATATATATATATATATATATATATATATATATATATATATATATATATATATATATATATATATATATATATATATATATATATATATATATATATATATATATATATATATATATATATATATATATATATATATATATATATATATATATATATATATATATATATATATATATATATATATTCGTTGCTTTATTTAATAGGCCTTATTAATAAATATCTAATTACACGTGTCCTTAAGTAAACTTTTCAAATTCTATTAACGATGGCTACAAAGCGCATTTGAAGTAGTATTGGAATTCTGAGGCATAGTGTAATTGCTACATGTGATGTGCGTTAGGCAAACATTCAATTTTAAAATTTTCTTTTTGTGAATAATAACAAAATAATATTAATTACCAATGATGTTTTGGAAGGCGAGTAACTAAATCTAGCACACAATTGCGATATGATAAATACGTTAAAAAAATGTAAATAACCACGAGATAATTTAAATTCACAAGTTTAAGTTCCGGGAGGCGAGAGTGCCTCCTCTGATGCCCAGCTGTGTGCACAGGGAAGGGTAGACTGAACCCTTATTCCTTCACTCAGTCACCTAAAGGTCTTCGTCTTCTAAGCATGAATGTAAAAGCTGTGCTGGGATGGGCGTGTTGTTGTTCACCTGTTCCCCTCTCATACCCCCTCCATCCCACTCCTAATGAATCTTATACCCCAGTGGCATGACCCATTCAAGGTGTGGGAGGGAGTCCCATGAGAAACCCCATCCCGTCCGAACATTACACCAGCTGCACCTACTACATCTGTTGGTGGGCTGTATAATAATCACATTGTTTACTAGTCTAAACCTCATCCAGGGTTCGTGATATATATATATATATATATATATATATATATATATATATATATATATATATATATATATATATATATATATATATATATATATATATATATATATATATATACATACAGTATCAATGTTTATCATTCCCTTTTCTGCCTTGTCCTTAAGCTTCTACTTTTTCTTAAACGGTTATTTAGAGCCAGGACCCGATGATGACAATTTTCATTACCTGTCCAGGTGTCATATATATATATATATATATATATATATATATATATATATATATATATATATATATATATATATATATATATATATATATATATATATATATATATATATATATATATATATATATATATATATATATATATATATATATATACGCACACACACACACACACAACTTCAAGAGACAGAAAATGAGAGAGATCTAGGAGTGAACATACTGGCAGATTTGTCTCCAGAAATACATATAAATGGCATAGTAAGGGCAGCATATGCATTCTTATCAAATGTAAGGGTAGCCTTCAGGCACATGGACAAGGAAATGTTCAGAAATATTTATGTAACCTATGTGAGGCCAGAACTCGAATATGCAGCCCCCTTTTGAAATCCGCACTTGAAAAAGCACATAGCTAAGCTTGAAAAACTTCAAAGACATGCCACGAAACTGGTGCCAGAAATACGCAATCTCAGTTATGATGAGAGGCTGAGGGAATTAGACTTACCATCACTCGAAGCTAGAAGAGTGAGGGGGGATATGGTGACAGTCTTTAAATTCCTTCATGGTTATGATAGAGTGGATAGGGATCGATATTTTGATATGGCTGGCTCTAGAACTATAGAGGTCATAGTTTGAAGCTTGGTAAGAAAACTTCTTTGCAGGATGTAAGGAAATACTTTTTCAGTGTAAGAGTAGTTGATAATTGGAATTGGCTAAGCGAGGAGGTAGTTAATGGTATCTCAATCCATAGTTTTAAGGACAGGTATGATAAGTATCACTAAGTCTAAAATGGAACCGATGAGGAGACGGGAAGATACGAGCTTTGGGCTCTTTCCCGTAAACACAATTAGGTAATCACATTTTATATATATATATATATATATATATAATATATATATATATATATATATATATATATATATATATATATATATATATATATATATATATATATATATATATATATATATTACGAGACACAAGTGAAGATTGTAAATGTGTGAATGGTTATGGTTACGTGAGGAAAATGAACATTTTAAGATCCTTGGTATTTTTTGTTTAATATTCTTAAGTGCATTACTTATCTTCTGAGGAATCTGATTTGTACAAACGAATATATATATATAATATATATATATATATATATATATATATTATATATATATATATATATATATCCTCATTCGTTCGTACAAATCAGATTCCTCTGAAGATAAGTAATACACTTGAAAGTACTTAGTACTCAAGATATCAAGATTTCTTCTAATTACCTTACGTAGCCATAACCATTGATATATATATATATATATATATATATATATATATATATATATATATATATATATATATATATATATATATATATATATACATAATATATATATATATATATATATATATATATATATATAATATATATATATATATATATATATATATATATATATATATATATATATATATATATATATATGATCAAAATAAACATTAACATATGCGAAAACATGAAACATATTTTGCCCCTAGTCGGAATTCGAACCTAAGATACATACTTACTGGGCCGAATTTAGTTCTTTCTTTTGGATCTTTAATGGTGTAGTTAGTACCGTTTTGGCACAGTAATTATGTGACTTAGGTTCGAATCCCGGCCAGGGGGCAAAATATGTTTTATATATATATATATATATATATATATATATATATATATATATATATATATATATATATATATATATATATATATATACATATATGTGTGATTACCTAATTGTGTTCACGGGAAAGAGCCCAAAGCTCGTATCTTCCCGTCTACTGATCGGTTCCATTTTATACTTAGTGATACTTATCATACCTGTCCTTAAAACTATGGATTGAGATAGCATTAACTACCTGTGATTACCTAATTGTGTTTACGGGAAAGAGCCCAAAGCTCGTATCTTCCCGTCTCCTGATCGGTTCCATTTTATACTTAGTCATACTTATCATACCTGTCCTTAAAACTATGGATTGAGATAGCATTAACTACCTCCTCGCTTAGCCAATTCCAATTATCAACTACTCTTACACTGAAAAAGTATTTCCTTACATCCTGCAAAGAAGTTTTCTTACGAAGCTTCAAACTATGACCTCTAGTTCTAGAGCCAGCCATATCAAAATATCGATCCCTATCCACTGTGTGTGTGCGTGTGTAATTACCTAATTCCGCTTACGGAAAAGAGTTCCAATCTTGTAACTTCCCGTCTCCTGGTCGTTTTTAAAAAAGTACTTCCTTACAACCTGCAAAGAAGTTTTCTTACGAAGCTTCGAACTATGACCTCTAGTTCTAGAGCCTGCCATATTAAAATATCGATCACTATCCACTCTGTCATAACCATGAAGGAATTTAAAAACTGTCATCATATCCCTCTTCATTCTTCTATCTTCGAGTGATGGTAAGTTTATTTCCCTCAACCTCTCATCATAACTGAGATTGCGTATTTCTGGCACCAGTTTCGAAGCATGTCTATGAACTTTATCCAGATCAACTATGCACTTTTTTCAAGTGCAGATTTCAAAAGGGGTCTGCATATTCAAGCTTTGGCCTCACATTGGTTACATAATTATTCCTGACATTTCCTTGTCCATGTGTGTGAAGGCTACCCTTACATTGGTTAAAAAAGCATATGCTGCCCTTACTATGCCATTTATATGCATTTCTGGAGACAAATCGGGCTGTATGTTTACTCCTAGATCTCTCTCATTCTCTGTCTCTTGACGTTCCACTCCTGCCATTTAGTCAAGCTCGGGCCTTCTTGCACTTATACCCATTCTCATTATTTTACATTTTAAAGTATTAAATTTCATTAGCCACTTTTCTGACCACTCATGCAGACTATTTAGGTCTTCCTGAAGTTCTCTACCATTGCTCTCGTTTCTTACTTTTTTCACAATCTTTGTATCATCCACAAACATATTCATGAATGAATTTACACTCTAGTGGGTCATTTACATATACAAGGAACAAAAGTGGCCCTAAAACTGAACCCTATGGAACTCCACTACTAACTTTCCTCCATTCAGACACTGAGTGTCTTACTCTGACCCTCTGTTCACTTCCTTCTAAGTAAGTTTTTATCCATTCCCAAAAATTTCCATCTATTCTTGCCATTGCTTGCGGCTTCTTAATAAGTCTTCCGTGTGGGACAGTGTAAAATGCATTCTGGAAATCTAGGAACATGCAATCTGCCCAGTCTCTCCTGTAAGAATCGGCTTACCTCATCATAAAATTCTAGTAAGTTTGTTACTATTGATCTACCCTCTCTGAAGCCATGTGGTCTCATTGACAAAACATTGAAGGATTCCAAATGAAGAGAGATCTATTTCCTTAGTAGTTTTTCCATAACTTTGCAAACTATGCTGGTCAAGGAAGCAGGTCTATAGTTTAGAGCCGTATCCTTCCTTTGCTTGTTCCCAGCATCTTGGAATCTCCCGACTCCAGCGGCTTTTCAAATATGATACTTAGTGCCGCTGATATTGATTTAGCGCATTTCTTAAGTACATATGGGGATATATTATCAGGACCTGTAGCTTTATGGGCATCTAACTCCATCAGCGCTATGCACACCTCTGTGGCTGAAAAGAAGATGCTCTTTAATACTGGCCCATGAGCTTCTATTCTGCAATCTGATGGGGTGGGGTATTTTCTACTGTAAATACTGACTGAAACTCCTTTTTCAATTCTTCGCATATCTTTTCATCCGTTTCAGTGATGCTTCCATCCATGTTTGTGAGTGTGTGCGTTCATAAGCTGAATGAGTCTAGTTTAGTGGTTCCCAAGCTTGATTTGGCCACACACTACAAGCAGTCTAAACACTTAATATCTCCTTTTAAGATATAAGCGAAGAAAGTTTCAACAATATATAGAATAACTTCAATGAAAACTTATTCCATAATACTCAGGTATTCATAAATTGCAAAATACAACTTTAGCACAACTCAAGAAAATTTAAGTTAGTGAGATCCTTGTGCTTAAAGCCTACTTCAATGAGTTTCCATTTTAGGCACCAATTTATTCAGCTTCGATCTCAAGTCAATTTCCTTTCTTCAGTAGCAAGCCATTTACAGCACCTAAACAACTTTCTCTCAAATATTACCAGTGGACTAATAACAACAGTTTCTTGCAAACTAGTTGAATTAGGAAGTTAGTTTCTGTCTTTTCAGTCATGCCATTGTTCTTTGTAATATGATAATGTTTAAAAAGACTTGTCATTTTTCATTTCCGATAACTTCTGGTGCTGCATTGGCACAGTAGATAAATCCAATAATGTAGGCTACGTCGCCCATGACAGAAAATCGTTTGGTTTATATTAGAATATTATCATTTCAAATCACAGGCCAATAGTTTCAGATGATCCACATTGATAAGTACAGCAGTATGAGTCACCTCACATTATTTTAGTCAATAAAATACGGTAACTGTTCTGTAAAACATGTTTTTGACATTTCTATAAATGTAATGTAGCCCAATATAATAATTTTTGCATCAACAATCGTTTTATGTTCCTCGAAGTTGCTTCTTCAGTTTTCCAAAGATATCTCCAACATAACTCACAAATGCGTTACCATCAATTTAGCAGGCATTGCAATTTCCAAGGCATATGTTAACAAATACACATTTAACATGTAATAGATTTATGCAATTAGTTGAATGTAAAGGATAAAGAAAAAAAGAATTAAAAATATTTGCTTTGGGCTGCTGTGATGGTGAAGCACCCTAAAAAACACAAATCTCATCCTCCAACAGACCACCTCCAGTCATTGCTCGAGGTAATTCTACCTCCTAAGTATGGTAAATTGGCCTTGAAATTTTATTTACATTTTCATATAGACTATTTCCATATTGCAAAGTTATGTGTTAGTATATTCGTTATTGGAGCTCAAAAAAGAGTAATAGTTCATATTATCACTAATAGATTAGTGATAATATGAACTATTATTCTTTGTTGAGCTCCAATAACGAATATACTAACAAACAACTTTGCAACATGGACATAGTCTATATGAAAATGTACATACAATTTCAAGGCCAATTTACCATACTTAGGAGGTAGAATTACCTCAAGTCCATGACTGGAGTTGGTCTGCTGGAGGATAAGATTTGTGTTTTAACAACAGAAGACAAAGCATTTAGACATACTTAAAAGTAATTACCTTGTCCACCTTATGAGTTTTAATTCACCAGTTGGTGTATTACATCTACAGTTAGTTTTCTAAACATGCATAAGAATAAAATAAGAAATATAAGACAGCGGTATCGTGAGGTACTCAAAATAGCAATGCAAGAATTAATTACGTCTCCTGCTTTGAATATCAACCCCCAAAATGATATCTTTTTTGTGGACAGAGATGCAGTGTCCAAGAAGACATACAGGAAGAGATACAAGCTTTTATTACCAATTTTGCGTGAATGTTTTAAAACATATTCAAAATTTTTGAGAAAAAAAAAATCAATATTATTTTCAAAGTAAAAAGGAAACTATGAGCCAAAAAATTGCTTTCCCATCTGTCTGGTTATATATCATAATGACAAATCATACAATTCCTTCGAGAAAAAGTTAAGAATAACTACATGTTGCCGTCTGACATTTCGTGTCACTAGTAACTCCAATTGATATGGAGATGGACACACAGGTTAAAGCTGGGGATGAAGGCTGGATGCCATCCTAACATTCCCGGCGGGTGTGAACTTGGGTTTGTCACTTCCAGAGTTGAGTGCTATAACCTCTACACTACTGTGGTTCCCTTACTAATAACTATACAACAATTAAAATTAAATTTTCAATACATACCGCCAAGATATTTATGAAAGTGCATATATACTGCTTATATCCTGAATACAAATAAAAAAGATTAAGATTTTACACATACTAATAACCTGCTGAGGCTAGGGGGAGAACGTTACTGAATAAAAAATGGTAGATAATCGGGAGTATTCACATCCTGCCCATCCTCACCCCCTATGTCAGTTTTGTGGAAAAAAAAGTGAAAATGGGATGGTCACCCCTTTACTCTAGTATCCCTTTTAGTTAACTACGACATGCTGGATTTAAGATGGTTTTATTACCTTCAAACACTACACAGGATAAGGTACTGAATATACTACAGAAAGATTACATACCAATTTTGCTCTTCCTCAAAAGAGAGCTATTCTGACCACCAACTCAAATTGACGTTCCATTTAAAAAGGTGAAAAAATTTCAGTTCCCAAATAAATATTAACAAATATCATAGTAGAAAATAGTCTTCATACCTGAATAAACTACAAATACACTTTAAATATATTGCACATTAGTATATCAGCAAATATAAACCAATGGATACAACAGAAAAAATACAGAATAATAATTTTCTAAATTCCTGCATATTGTCGGTAAGCATGAGTATCATTAATATCCTATTGGATACCTGGATACTGTCGTCAACATCTAAATCCAAACTATGATGCTCATAAAGAGAAGTACTACAGAGTTATGGAGGTAGTATTAAAAGAACTGTACTGTATACAAATGCTTAAATTCGTCTCAGATCATATTTAATTCCATCTCATAAAGAAATAAATACGTACTCATTATAACGAAAATAACACTTTCTAACCACGATATTTTGTGAGACATGAGTATCAGAGAAAAACTATGTCTTAATTCTCTATAATACTTTTAAGAATATAGCACACGTTACTTAATTGCATATCTGCAGATCCTGGATTAGTGCTAATATATCTTATTATATAATTCTAGATCCGCTGCACCGAATTTAATGCAAACAAAAATACATGAATAATATATAACTAACTGAAATATTTCTTCTGCATTCTTTCATTTGAGATAAAATTAAATACAGTGTTACCCCGGGTATTCGCGTTTCTTGGTTCGCGTTCTCACTGTATCGCGGTTTTTTTTTGGCAAAAAAAAAATAAAAAAAAAATAAATAAAAATAAATAAATAAATAACTAAATAAATAAAGATTATCGTGACACCAGGGTGGGCCAAAAAATGATAAAATAAAGCAGACTTTATCAGGTTGTAAAGAGAAACAGAGATGGAGAGTGTAATGACCTGTCAGATGTGAAGGGATTATAAAAGATGTGTAATGAATATCCAGCTCTCTGCTGGGTTTTAATATACCTCTGCATTACTTTCATGATGTCTATTCTAATAATTCTGCTTAGATCTAATTATTATTATTATTATTATAATAATTATTATTATTATTATCATTGGCAACAATAATTTTCCTTTGATGATGATTGTGGAATTATTATCATCATCATCATTATTATTATTATTAAGGGCTCATCATTGTTTGTATATCTGTTGGGTTATTTACTCTTAATAACTGTGTAAAGTGCCCCTCCCTAGTTGGCTGGGACAAAGAGAGTGTGGGGGGTTGGGTAGAATAGAATGTTGGAGAGAGAGAGAGAGAGAGAGAGAGAGAGAGAGAGAGAGAGAGAGAGAGAGAGAGAGAGAGAGAGAGAGAGAGAGAGAGAATCTTTAAGTAACTCTTGTTCATTCAACCAAAACTACATTATTTATAGTAAAAATAATGGTTTAATTACGAATCCGTAGTAATAATGATGATGATAATATTAATAATAATAATAATAATAATGATAATAATAATAATAATCTCCCCAATCATCATCAAAGGAAAATTATTGTTGCCAATAATAATAATAATAAGAGCTAAGGAGAAGTTTTAGAATAGACATCATGAAGGTAATGCAGAGGTATAGTAAACCCAGCAGAGAGCTGGATATTCATTACACATCTTTTATAATCCCTTCACATCTGACAGGTCATCCCACTCTCCATCTCTGTTTCTCTTTACAGCCTGATAAAGGCCGTTTTATTTTATAATTTTTGGCCTGTCCTGGTGTCATAATTTTTTTTTTTTTTTAAAAGGCTGATCCTACTTCGCGATTTTCCTGGTTTGCGCCGGATCCCGGAACCGAACTACCGCGATAAGGGAGGCAACACTGTACACTGTATCTAAATAAAGAAGATAACAAATACGGATGAACATCAAATCAAATTCATTATCATAGTTTTATGATACCAATAAATAATCATCGTCATATTATTTTTACAATTTTGAATTGATTTAACCATCCTAGGATTCATTTCTGGTCTTGTAATCGTGGCCACCTGCTAACTTTGTTATGCAAAAGGTAAAATGTACAGTATAATAAAAATCAGAAAATACATGGGATAGTGCCTATTAATTTCTTTTTTTAAGTACATATTATCTTCTGCCATAGTCAGCAAAATGCAATAAAGAGTGGAAGAAAATTGCATTTGCAAAATTTTGATCGCAGTCATAGTAACGTATGACGCATGCAGTGAGCAAGATCAAACTTTCAGAGACAAGCCTCATGCTTCCCAGGTTAATCCTGGTTCCATGATAAGGGCGTGAGCTTCCTCACAGACAAATGTGATTTATATTGAAACACATGTTAACAGAAGCTATGACCTCCAAGATTCTCTATTTACTCTTCTGAATCAGCATTTTCTCAAAGGGTTAAATTAGTAATACATTGCTATCCAAAGAGTTTATTCATTTTTTATTAATGCAAATCTACAGCTACTACAACAGTGTGCCTTATATACAAAAATATAAATAACAAGAAACTTAATAGTACCAGTGCATATTCTATAAGAATTTGACGTCGTCCTCGGTCCTAAATATTGTCCTTTGGTCAATTTGCGTCTTCACGAGATCGTCTCCCGATGGACGCAGAGAGATTGGAGGTATGAGAGCAGCTGCAACATATCTTTTCTCATCATTCAGGAAATTGAAAGTTGTACATGCAGACTCTGTAGGTAAAACCTGTGAAAGGAAAATATAATTTCATTGTGTCATTATGGATAGAAATAATCAGTGTACAGTAATATTAGGAGTTGAATATTTTTTCAAGGAATATTAGCATTCGTAAGTTAGTAAAGCAAAAAAACTATTCAGACAACGAAAATTGCATTAACTATTTCTAAAATGTTTGCACACAATTACTTACAGTCTTGAAGTAAACACGAGATTTACAGTGATTTCTTTTCATACAGTACACCTTAATCCCATTAAACAGTACCGTGGCTATAACAAAAGTATAACCCAGATAACTAAATACTAACTTAACTGCATTGCATTAAATCGTAATCATTCCCTCAGTTTCGCCTCTACAAGCGAAAAATGAACAAGATCAAGCTCATGATGTGCAGTTTTAACACACTGCTTGCTGGGGTAAGGGAATGAAATGCTACCCTCACATTCCTAGAGTCGGAGAATACAAGCACAAATATTTGAGGAGAGAGGATTAGCCATTCTGTTTTTTCCAAAATATTTTCGATATAAAAAAAAAAAACAGGCGAGTATGGGTAGGGCAGAATAAAGCTTCCTTAGCAATTGCTTGTGCTGTGCTTTTCCAATACAACATGGCATTACAAATGGAATAATTATAATTTAATATCTTCCCATATAAAACATGTTGTATATTAATCAGTATCCTCAAGGTTTGATAAAATATATTGAAAAATACATAAACCTTGGGTCATGAGAACAAAATATGGTTGTATATCATTCTTTTAACATAGCTGGTGGTGGAGAAAAAAATTTTCACAGGTATTCCCTTTGTGTCGTAAGAGCCAACCAATGTTAAGTCTTTATTCATCCCCACAATGGATTCAGTTACATTTCCATTTTGAATATAATACTTATGATGTATTCATAGACTCTAAATGGAACTACAGACGCTCCCCTACTTACGAACAACCGAGTTACGACATTCACAGATACGAACAAAACCTACCCCTGTGTAACTGTAGGGATTAATGTACCGTACTGTATTACTAAATTATCATAACTGTATAAATGTACCGTACTGTATTACTAAATTATTATAACTATTAAAATTCAATAATACTGTCTACCTTATGCTTTGTGTTGAAGTTAAGTGTCTTTAGCCTAAGTACTGTATATGTATGTACTGCAGTGCTTTTTTTTTTTTTTTACTTTAACACAACTTATGAACAATTCTACATCCGAACTTCTGGAACTTAACTCGTTCGTAAGTTGGGGAGTTTCTGTACTTTGTTTTGGTGTGTTGTGAGGCAGCAGCAACATCAGAGGCCACATGTGAATCCTTTCAGAAATAAAACCTATTAATTAGGATAGTATTTTATGTTACCTTCCCAGGATACCATTTGTATTAACAACCAAAGGGAAAGAAAAGTGTAGGAATGGTAATCTTTTCTTCCCTGATATCCTTATATTCAGGCTACAGATCAGTTGACAGAAGGGGTGAAGACGGGCATAGTACAATTAAACTTATCTACCTCTCACTTTTGTTCAGTTTTGGCTACACTGCTAACGGCAGCTAAGTATGGAATCAAGATGTAAAAGAAAAACCTAAATCGTCTCAAATAAGATTGCCTATGCATTGTTCGGTGAGTTCCTGAAGAGAGATGGCAAAAGAATATCTAAATATATGTAGAGACTAACATTAAATGATGATACATACCTCTACATTGATGCCCTTATTTCTCAAATATTGAATAACACGAGGCTCAACTTTATTGCCAGCATCTCCAACTCCTATGACTAAAATATCTGCAACATTAAGGAAAGGAAATCTTATGAATAAAGCATTCCAAGAAAAAGATGAAGCTCAGTTCTATATACGTGCATTTTCCTATACAGTATTATTATTTGTTTCATACATCTTGCCTTCTGCTGCCAGGCTCAGATGGGTGAATAAAGATGGGATCTAAGTAACTGCAAATTTGAGCACCATAAGACTCCAATCGTTCATTCTCTCTTCCCTAGAATTTTCTGTCTCCTAAGGCCAGGAATAAGAATGCCATCTCTGTGTTATTCCTGCATATCATATAAGCCAACTAACTGGGGCTAAGCAAGGGGACTGCTAATTCCTACTTTGTATTTTAATTCTGTGGGGAGTTAAAGATGCATTTTGCTCGAACTTGCCTCTCACGAGATGGATAAAGATCTTTGTATATAGATAGTTTCTATATAAGGGGGAGGCAAAAATACCTCCTCCGAGTTCCCCAGTGTGCCCTAAAAGTCAACTAAATCAGGTGAAGTGAGGGGGCCAGGAATACCCTCTATTGTATTTACCTCCCACAAAGAATTAAGGTTTTACATTGACTCAACCACTCTCTATAAGGGTGTTTATGGCTTTTTCATACAGAGAGATATAAATGAACTGCCATTTTCTTTGATTCTTCTGTATCACTACCAAATAAAAGAAAAATAAATAAAAAAAAAACATGAAAGGAGGACCTTCCAGAAGAGAGTAGATAAACAAACGCCAGTATTGACTATAGATGGGTAAATAGTCAGTTGCATTCTTTGCATGTTTTAAGATCCATAAACACAATACAGACCAAAGGGGTGATAGTCTCATTCTCAACAAAGTTTTTCTTTTACAAAACAACAGCTAATACAGATGATAAATTATGAAGCCCTACTGAATCTCTTTTTGTTCAGTTGTTGCCAACCTAACACTCTATTAGAATAGAGAAACGTGCTATAATATAATTATAAATGGAACAGAATGAGCAGTTATAACTGATTATCCAATATAATTACCAAGATTAAGCAACTACTATATATCTGCATTATAATCTTCAGTCAGTACCAAAAAATATATACCAATTTACAATTGCATACTTAATGAGACTCAAGATATGCAAGTACTTTACCTATTTTGGGTTCTAAGAGACAAAAAAGTGATAGTGAATCTTCTGTAATATCAAACGCAGATTTGACTTTCCAACACAAGACAGACTTAGGAAATATGGCTATAGATCCAAACACCGACATGCCATTATTTAGACGAAAACCAACCTGAAATGGAAACAAGTGTCTCATAAAATAATTTGATACAGAATATAATTCCTAGTGGTATGGGACAAGGAATACTCCACCTGTATTCCATGCATGTCATAACAGTAAACTATACGGGATGAGGGCTGGCTGGTAGTCCCTCCCTTCCTGGAATACCTGTATTCCTTGATGTAAACCAACAGTTTAAGGAGATGATGATGGGCAGAGTATGTTCAATCTAAGGTATATCAAGTCTTTAGCTACAGCTCCAGCCACCCTACTGTGCTCAGTGAGACAGGGTTCTAGTTTTTAAAGAAAAAACAAATATAACATAATAGGTCAGGTTTATGCCTGCATCATCAAATATTTGTATAAGAATAAATACTTAATTGCCAAAAAATAGGCATTTATAGGTGTCAAGGTAATTCTCCTCTTCATGATACAAGGTGGGGAGAGAGAGAGAGAGAGAGAGAGAGAGAGAGAGAGAGAGAGAGAGAGAGAGAGAGAGAGAGAGAGAGAGAGAGAGAGAGAGAGAGAGAGAGAGAGAGAGAGAGAGAGAGAGAGAGAGAGAGAGAGAGAGAGAGAGAGAGAGAGAGAGAGAGAGAGAGAGAGAGAGAGAGAGAGAGAGAGAGAGAGAGAGAGAGAGAGAGAGAGAGAGAGAGAGAGAGAGAGAGAGAGAGAGAGAGAGAGAGAGAGAGAGAGAGAGAGAGAGAGAGAGAGAGAGAGAGAGAGGAGAGAGAGAGAAAAAAAATATATATATATATATATATATATATATATATATATATATATATATATATATATATATATATATATATATATATATATATATATATATATATATATATATATATATATATATATACCGTGTAGGGTATCTGTATAATGTACTTTTTTGTTCCTTAGTAATACTACTTACCTCTGTCACAAACAAAATAAATTGTAAAAATATAAAATAAATAAAACTATGCACTGCATATGTCAAACGTGTATATCAGGAAGTCGAAGTTTCTTTAAAACCAGTTGCTACGAAAGAAAATGGGGGTACATACCTGGCTGTATGCATCTATCATCAATCCAGAATCAATCTCCTGGTTGAGAACCTTGGCTATGGTTTTGTCCTCTGCTCCTGGGGCACAGTAACATCTCAACTGACAAGTAGTAGAGTTTCCCCACCTGCATTATACAATCATATATTGCGAATATATCGCTTTTTTATACAGTACAACATATCTCACTGAAGCCCTCATGGTGATACAAATCAAGACAAAGGTAAGGTGCCACAGTTTAACTGGGACTGCCCATCCTAAACCTTTCTAACAGCACTTACAACATGAGGAAATATAACTGAACTACATTTGCTGTTATCAGAGTGAACAATGTATTGCTAGAAAGGCATCCAAGTATGACCAATATTAAAAACTATATGGCTTAACCCTTCAAACAAGAAAAAAATACCATAGAAGAGCACATATTTCATATCTAAGCAAATATCTTATTTTTATAATGGTATCATGCATTTTTATTTTACTACCCCAAGGCTTCATTTATTGCGATGCTACAGAAGCTGCTAAATGCATGCCACTTATCAGTTTGGGTTTTCAATCTTTCATACAGGCTCTGTTCCACAAATATTTCCTTTTTTATTTCAAGTATTCTCAGAAACTGCCTAATTTCCAATTACTGGTGAATGAAAGCTCATCCTAAAAATGCTAGCTCAAAACCTTATAGAATGGTGAGTAATATTCTACTAAAATATTCTCTTACTTGTTATTCATTTTTATGTATCATATTTTAAAATGAAGCAATAAACAGCTGGAGTGAATATTTCTTATCTGAAACAGGATGAAATATCCTATATTAAGCATAAACAACATCATGTGCTCCTTATCACTTTCATGTTGTTGTATGATAGAAAATTCAAGGAGCTTGTATCTCCTAATCCATTTTTGTTGACTCCTATAATAAACAAGGAATCTATCTACCTATGTACAAGAGTGATAATCCTTCTGTGTCTGAGCATAAACCTGACTCTTCATGGGAGGAAAATACAAAGGAGGGAATTCACAGTCCTCCTTTTAGCCCCATTGAGTTGACTTCTATGGCATGCAGGGGAACATAGAAGATATACTCTTGCTCCCGGAAGGTGAAACAAAGAATGATGAAATGAAATTCTTTTCCTCCATCACCAAGTACAGAATATCGCTAATACGCAAGGTACTGTACATTCCAAGTACTCACATACCTTAAAATGAATAGCTTACAAGGATGGAAATTTCTCCTCCACTACAAGTGAAATATTAAAATACAGTAACTTATTTGAAAGAATCAATTGTTATACACTGAAAAAGTGAAGATTGAATGTATGACGACATGGAATATCTAACCGCATCCTTGGTCACTTTCATATGAAATAATTTTATCCAAGAATTCTGCCCTTGGTGAGTAACCATTTTTACTGGACATGTATGGTCAATGATCACCTTGATTATCAAAGCCAACACAGTTTGATAAAGTTATAAATGTTTTATATCAAATACTTCTAAATACTATTCAATATGCACGAGGATTTTATAAGTAATGACCAAGGCATATCTTAATAAAATTAATGACAATATATACAGTGTATATTACTAAGAGTTCACTGGTCAAATTCTATATGAAAACGGTATGTCCTTAATAAACACGATGTATTGGAGTATAAGGAAGCATGATCAGAAATGAGAATCAGAGTAAAGTGAATTTATAATCTCCTTAACCATAGTTATTGCCCTGGATTAACATTTTACAATAATTTCATATTGATATAGCATTTAGTTTGTGTTCTGACCGCAAGACTTAGAATATTATAACAGAACTCAGGGCTTTATGGATTATGATCTCGTTATCTATGCTGAAACCATCATAATAACAATATATCAGTTATCAATATACACTGTAAAATAAAATCATAACACTAAAGAAAAGCTTGCGTACAACCATCGGAGCTCATTATCTACTTTAAAATCTATACTTATCCTTACCTTGGTGCTAACATTCTTAAAGTTTTATTAAATGTTGCTCGCATCATTATGCCAGGCCACACAGCAACGTAATGAAATTCTCGTTGTTTTCAAAGCTCCCCAAATACATATATAGTAATTCTCAATTTATAATAACCAAAATTTAATGAGTATAGTATTAATACCCATCAAGTACCTGAAAAAAAGATACAATAAAATATACAGTAATAGTGTATGCCATAATTCAGATCAACAGAATTATATCTTATAATTACAAGGAAATGAAATTCTCTCAAGAATTAAATTTAAGCCTGCAAAAACTATATTTTCTCAATATCTAAAATGTCAATAAAAATACTCATTTGCTACACCCAAAAAATCTAGGAATATTACAACTGATTCATGTGTCAAAGGAAACATGACTTGACATGATACAGCAAATGATACTTGCATTTCATCAGCAAACTGCCCCTGCTCTACTAAATATAACTTCTCCAGTCTGATACTTTATAAAACAAACTTGATATTTTTCAGTTGTAATAAACACCAGATTCAATCTTCAACATAGGCAATGGAGTGCTTAGCAATTTACCTTCTACAAATGCTTAGAATAAGATACAAGTATTTTTATGCCAAATCAAGTCACTTATTTCTTTTTGAACTAATAGCATATTTAAAGCAAATTTCTGTAAAATTAATCCATTGAAAAACTACAAATGCAATATTCTTATGCATTCAACATTACAAGGTGTGAATGTAAAAAATATTGAGGTGATAAGATCATTATACTCTACTTCTAAGTATCAAGATGCAATTCCAAATCTTAATATGCTCTTGTTTGGTAAATACTCTAATATTAAATATTGTTTATTACACATATAGATTAAGCCAGACTTGATTGGCAAATTCGAGCCACTACTGCCTAGAAATTATCCCATAATTCTTGTCCAGTATAAAGTTACCTCTATAAACCGGTCATTACACAATATTTCATATTGGGATTCCAACTGTTACATTTCACAAAGAGGCTATTATAATTGTATATAACAGTACACCTTTCAATAAGTAAAATATTCGTCTGTTACAGTATTCTCATCTTTCAAAATGGCATTAGCACAGACTCTGTTGTAAAAGAGCTATAAACTAACTAGCTAATAGGCTACTCTGATGTACAAATCAGTTTAATTTTATCATTAGTAACAAACTCCAAATTCAGTATGTACAGTACAAGCAATGACAACAAAAAATATTCCCAAAACATTTACTGTAATGAGGAAGCTGAGGTCGATTTAAAATATCTTCTTATCGAAAATGATGCCTATTTAATGTATTTCACTATTAAGAGCACATATATGGGAGCTCATGAAGAACTAGGACCTGACTTTACACAAACTATAAAATTCTATAAGCAATTTGATATATATATATATATATATATATATATATATATATATATATATATATATATATATATATATATATATATAAAGAGGTAAAGGTCCAGTGTAACTCCGGCGCTTTAATTCTACCATCCTCAATAAGGTAAACCCCCTAAGCCAGTGCTTTACCTAGCCTAACCTAACCTCCTAGCTGGGGGAAAAGTCCAACCCCCCGATACTCTATACAAATATGCCAATGCGAAGTAACTTTACCTTACTGAGGAGACCTTTCCCCCAAAAAAAACTAAATTGACAAGCCTAGACTAGTCGAAAGACTGGGCCCTATAAAATTCTTAGGTCTCAAATCTTATTTCAGGTTAGTTTGGAGTGTCCACAAATTGAAGGGGATGCATAAAACGAATCTTTACTAGATGTAATTCATATTTTCGTAAATGTTGGTATGTGTAAGAAAATTTACCAAAATCTCTTGGAATGACGTGGGAACTAAAGGCTACCAAACTGGTAGCTTATATAATTTTGATTAAAATTTATCGACTGGGCGTGGAAGCGAGCAAACAGCACTAAATAAATTCACAGCAGGTTTTGCTAAATTTAACCGATAAACTCAACTAGTACATAACATGACAGGCAGTAGCTTGTGCATGTGGAAATGTTAATACTCCCGAGCTATAAAATATTTACCAGATTAAACCACAATTAAAATGTACATTTAATTTACAATTGACAGATACTATAAATGATACAATGAGCTTACTTCTTCCATAGACCTTACAACACATGCTCTGTGAAGCTACTGACGGGCATTTCGTACATGATGTAATAAATTTGTATAAGCTGTAGTTATTGTTTAGGTTAATTACGGCGTCACAAGTTCCTATTCTCCTGACGAAGACATCATCAAAAATTACCTAAGATGAAATAAGTGTACAAAGACAAGTAATGAAACACTTTTTTGTTAAATTTTAAGTTTCTGGCTTACACTGCTTCAATAATATTCTATTTTCATACACATACACAGCGTTTACATATCACGAGCTCCTGGACTGCTGTCAGACATAATACAAATTACTTTAGTTTAAATAAGTGTACAAAGACAATCAAGAAATCTTTCTTGAGATATTTATTATTTTCTAAATATAAATGTTCATATTAAACTTATTTTTCTCTTAATATCATATTTAGAGTTTATATATCATGTACTGCGAGCAAACAGAACGGGATCCTTAGACCATGACGCCATTATAAACAAAAATATAAACTACCACGAGCAATTATGTTAGCATTTGTGTGTAAAAAGTAAACCATTCACATATTATTATTACCCTTATAAATACCAGACGTAATATGCACTGAAATTTTAATTATCGCTATGAAGCTATAAAAAAATGTATAATATGTAATCAATTCGATGATGGTTGCTTTTGATAGTGGTAAGCATGACTTCTAGATATATACACCAATAGAGCAACTGAGAATTACGGTTTAAATGCCAACATCTAAATTGCTATAAATTAAAAAGTTAACATGACTGGTGAGCTTATACGTCACAGTATTGCACTTATATGCAGTGCAACAACGGTGTAGGCTAGAGCTATCAATTAGTACACCAGGCGGGAAAGTCAGACGCCATATCAAGCGGGAAAGGCATACTTATCAGCTATTGTAAAAATATAGAGGGATACATAGGCCTCTACCTTGACCTAGAGGTAACATTCACATGAAAATTTTGAGACAGTGAACATAGTGAATGCTATTAAATATATACGTTCCTAAATTTATTTAATCATTTTAAAAGTAGCTTACTCTTTTAAGCAATCTTTTGTTCGTAAAATGATTGTGTTCTTTATGGGATTATGCGAACCTTGGAATTTGTTACTACATAGTGGTCATTAATGTGCAGTGATATGGCATGCTTTAAGAAATTAATTTGTATTGATAAGAGGTCCTGACGCAGTAATTTCAAGATTTTCATGACTTGGTAAGGTATAGTGGCCTTGGAAATTTTGAATGAAAAGAAACCCTGGGTATTATTATTTTTGTTAATTTCTATCCTAGTCGATATTGCACCATCGAAAATATAATCGGATATTATGACAAGGAGCTTTAGAGTTATACAGACCATCATGTATCATTGGTTTAATGAGGATGGTAATACTATTTCAATGATTATTATTGAGAATAATCTCTTTCCTTTTCATTAAACCATCTCTTGGCTGTCAAATAGCTTTTTTTTTCAGTTGCATTTCGTATTTAAGCTTTTTTACTTCGATTTGGGATATTGGTACTTGGAAATATAGAAAAGGAGAGGGGAAGTCAATGATTAGTAGTGGGTATCTATAGTGAATGTGGAGACTCATTTCCTACCATATTTAGAATGTATTACTGTATTTCAAGTACTTCCTTGTGAAAATACCTCTTCAAGTACCAATTATTTTTACCAAAATTTTCATCAGAAAGTTGCCCATTTTATCTAGATACGTTTTGACAAAGCTGATTATGAATTCTATCCCATTTGCAAATAGGGGTCCTCGATTTATGATGTCCTAGACTTATGATATTTTTTGGTTACAGTACATATCCGATAAATTATTTTGCTTCTTTTTTTATCATTTTTTGCATGTATTATGCCTTCCAAGCATAAAGCAGATTCTTCTGATAGCAATGCTCTGAAGAAAATGAAAGCCTTCACCATAGAATTGAAATCAGAGATAGTGATATGGTAGGAAAAGGGAGAAACTTGACTACTGCATTAGCATAGGTGGGTGGTGTAGGTGCTTATTTAGGTGTGTTCCTACTTACGCAGAAAATCGGGTTATGACACGTCTTGAGGGACGTAACTGTGACATAAGCCAAGGACCCCTGTATACTAAATATTTTGAAGTGTAATGATGACATGTATTATAATGTGGATGATTTTTATAGGTTTAAATAGTCATTATTTTTATCAAACTAGTAAAAGCAACAGAAAACTTCTCTCTCTCAAAAGCAATGTACTTTGTATTCGTATTTTTTTATTATTTTGTAACTTAAACTGTCATTACCTTACCATTACAAGGGTGATGAACCATACTTACCTAATATTAATACTTTCTTTTGTCAGGTGTATGTATCCCTTGGTTACAGTATTTTCACATTTATTTTTACAGGTGTAAGATCAATAGTGTTTGTCGCTTTCTCATTTCAAGAGAATAATGTCATCAGACATGCGCATTTCTGCCAAATATGGGCATGAATATAAGGTATGTATATTTCTTTTTCTTATAATTAGACAATATTATATTTGGCTTCTGCGCATGTATGAAGAACTAAGATACTTTACAACTTGATATTTAGCTACAGTGTCTGATATTGGTATATCACATTCCCCTAGTACTTTGATTAATACAGAAGCTCATATGTCGTGATTGTAGTATCCACATCACACATATTTTCCCTTGTGTCAGTGATACTGCACTCATGATTTAACACTGCTGTGAAATATCTTGATATCCTCTATAATATAAGCTGTTCAGATCATATATGTATATATATATATATATATATATATATATATATATATATATATATATATATATATATATATATATATATATATATATATATATATATATATATATATATATATATATATATATATATATATATAAAACATTGGAGTGAAATTTATTTTATATTATAAGCTGGTATGTAACATTGCCAAAAACTTATTTTAAGGTTTTTAGATATACATACTGTAATACCTCGCCCTATATCTCTCTGATTTACGTCAGTCTCAATTTTACATCGGATTTTATCAGTGATAACAGGAAAAATAATATTCGAAGAATGTCAGTTTTTGCAACTTTACTTTGCATATAACCTGTTCCCTGTCTCTCATATATGGAAGTGTTTTTCAAATTATAATATGAGTAAACTGTACATTTTGGCCAATAACATATTTATAAACACAGTGATTATAACTACAGCACAATAACAAATATTAAAGAGATGGAAAACATACAAGTGAATATGTTTTCTAAATTACCATCTGAAAATTATGCTCATCATAATAAAACGTCTTATGAATACTTTTGTGTAATGTATTACGAGTAAACTATACATTTTGAATATTAGAATAAACTTAAAAAACATTACGAGCGTAAAAGTACAGTACTGAACACTGTAACTTGGTTATGCACCATTTTACGTGTCACAATTAGTCCCCATATGATTGGGTTTGAACACAGCCATGTGGAGCTGGGAGAATTTGGCTGGATGCCCTTTCTAATACCTCACGGTAAGATTAAGCCCACTTTATTGGCTTCTCGACTCGTGCAGTCTACCACTGAACTGCCTCCGCCCAGTAATTGGACAGATGTTTTACATAAGGGCAATATCTTTTAAGATGAATATATTTCTGTTGTCACACTTCATTATATCTGCAAACCTTTCATCATCCTTTAGTACTTCTGCATAGTCATGAGTCTTAGTTTTCAGTCACTACATTACATGTCATTTTTGAAGTTGGGTTTTTGAATGTTTAGTTTCTTAACTTGGTGGTTCTGGAAGACTTTGCTGTTACCAGTTGAGTACCAAATTTGCTTCATTACTTAATATATCGAGTATATTGTGAATATTATAGATATATATAACTGTCTGAAAATCATCATTGAATTCTTAGAAAATAAATAGCACAGATAACACCTGTAATCATCATAGCTTCTGTATGTGATGATACCTCACAATATGTCAATTAACTGCATACTTTTTTAATTAATCTGTGTAATAGTTGCATTATATATATATATATATATATATATATATATATATATATATATATATATATATATATATATATATATATATATATATATATATATATATATATATATATATATATATATATATATATATATATATTATATCATCACTTGTTTTCTCCCCATTTTGTTACTTATTTTTTGTATAAGCCATATATGCATACAAGAAAGTCACCTCTCAACTTGATAACTGAAGGCTATTAATACCAAGAATTAGGTTAAATATTTATTCCTAAATGGGCAAGACAAAGAGATAGGAAGGGTCGATGGGAAAATTACTTCTACACAAAGTCAGACTTTTGTAAAGTAGAATTGCTTCTCCCAAAGCTCTCATGTACATAAGAGAGTTACATGTATGTAAATTATTAGCTCTCCCCTCTTACTTAATTAATATGTAATTGCTAAATGTAGTTAAAAATAAGTTAAATGGAATATATTATATGAATATGTGGTCATATTGATATTTCCTATCACTGTTATTATTATTATTATTATTATTATTATTATTATTATTATTATTATTATTATTATTATTATTATTATTATGATTATTATTATTTTTATTATTATTATTATTATTATTATTATTTTTTTTATTATTATTATTATTATTATTATTATTATTATTATTATTATTATTATTATTACTATTATTATTATTATTATTATTATTATTATTATTATTATTATTATTATTATTATTTATTTATGAAGTTATGGGGTAGGGGATGGGGAACTGGCAACTCCTCCCTCTCCTAAATATTGTATTTGCTATAAAACAAGGTTAGGATTGTCAGGTTATTTTGGAGCTCAGTCACCTTTGTTTCATACTGTGGTTGTGGTCATCCTGTTGTCTTCAGTGGTATATGAAATCCAACTCGACAAAAAGTTACAGACACGCCATCAACCTTCTTAACAACACACACAGTGTGTAGTTTTAAGTGTGTAGTCAACAAAATAGCAATATCTGACAACTTTTGTATGTGTAAACCCAAGTTTGCATAAATAACAAGGGTAAAGGATATTAGACAGCGACGGTATTTTAGAGAGGAGGGCTTGAAAAATAATCCCTTCTCTCATTTATATGTAAATCAACACAATGGGATGGTATCACTCACCCTTTTCCTATTGTTATTAAGAGCAGGGAAATTCAGAGCTCAACAAAGATAATATCAGAATACTCTCTCTCTCTCTCTCTCTCTCTCTCTCTCTCTCTCTCTCTCTCTCTCTCTCTCTCTCTCTCTCTCTCTCTCTCTCTCTCTCTCTCTCTCTCTCTCTCTCTCTCTCTCATATATATATATATATATATATATATATATATATATATATAAAATAACATTTGTTAGTTTGTATATATTGTTGGTCCCTTTCAATAAATCGAGATGAACGTTAGAATGGCTGGAGTTCTGATGACTCCCTACTCCATCAACTGCTCCGATTCTCTCTCTCTCTCTCTCTCTCTCTCTCTCTCTCTCTCTCTCTCTCTCTCTCTCTCTCTCTCTCTCTCTCTCTCTCTCTCTCTCTCTCTCTCTCTCTCTCTCTCTCTCTCTCTCTCTCTCTCTCTCTCTCTCTCTCTCTCTCTAGTTTTTTCGCTTTCTCTTTGTTAATCAGTATCTTTGTTCCCTTGTGACCATTCTTTTTCATTTCTGTGTGTGCACCTCTGTACGTGTGTGGCAGTGCTTATATGTTTTATTTAATATTTTTATTGTGCAAAGATTAAGGACAAACACTTTTATAAGATTCTTGTGATAGGTCGTATAATACATGTTCCAAGCTTGACTTCACATTTGCACGTGTTCAGTCATATGTACCTTGTTGCATAATTCCCCGAAATATCGAACTAAGTGTTATGACCATTCCTAAAAACAAAGTAAAGTTATTTTATTTTAGATATTTGAAAATAAGCGGTAATGGCCTTTCTTTTGTATTGTGAAAATAGTTGAATTCACATGACTTCCAGCTAAGCTATAGTACAAATTTGAATAGAAGAAGCAAGGAATTTCATCGAAATATCGCCAAGCTCAACAACATAGAGATGATCTGTCCCTGAATACAAAATTGAATGTAAGAGTACAACCCCAGTGATTCTGGAGACAAGAGTTGTCAATTGCCAAGGACTGATCAGTGTATGTGCTGTATACCTAGTGAATTTGGTACTCTTAAAGGTATCGCTTTCAACCCATCTTTATCAAATTTTCATCAAATTTGGCTTGTTTTAGGGTATTACTC
>JAXCGZ010008409.1:10000-22500 GCA_037179515.1 Halocaridina rubra
AGTGTCCTTTCTCCCAACCAGTGAGACAAAAATATTATATGTTAAACTATCTGAGTGTCCAATCACTTTTGAATGAAGAGCTTCATATTACCGAGTTGTGTCAGTATATTTATGAAGTACTAAAGTTGTACAGATAAGGAAGAGATTCAACCTTGTAATGAGGAAAGCATTGATTTTTTTGTATGTATAGGTTAATTTGTAATATTTGGATGTATTCTATTCTTCTAACTGTATTTCAGAACTAGGCATTAAGATAAATATGATTATTTACTTTTGTTGGTAAGTTTGTGAGAATATTTGTATTGTTCTTTAAGCTAAGATATTTTGATGGACAAAATATTGTTTCTATTACTTATGCTATTTTGTACAAAAAGAAAAAAAATAATATATTTTTTGTAATACTTTTGTAATATTTTGTCAATAAACTATATATATATATATATATATATATATATATATATATATATATATATATATATATATATATATATATATATATATATATATATATATATAGTGCTGTGTGTGCAGGAGACCAGGTGGAAAGGAAATAAGGCGAGGGAACTGGGTGAGAGTTGCAAACTGTTCTATAGTGGAGCAATTGAGGAAGGGAGGAATGGTGTAGGAGTAATACTATCCAAGGACCTGAAGGAAAGCCTACTTGGAGTGAATAGAAAGAGTGACAGAAGTATGAGTTTATAACTGGAACTGGGAGAAACAGTAGTCAATGTGCTATTTGCCTGTGCCCCACAAAGTGGTTGTGCAGCGAGGAGATGGACCAGGAGATTAGAACAATTCTTATAAGGGTGAGGGTAATTTTGGGAGGAGATCTAAATGACCACTTTGGAATTGGGAGGGCTGGGATAGGTAGAGTTCATGGGGGTCGGGGGTGGGCGAGAGAAGTGAGCGGGGAGAGAGGGTAATTGATCGCAGGCTCAGAAAATGTAGGAAAAGTAAGAAGCCGAGGATGGACCCAAAGATAAAGTGGTGGAGATTGAAAGATATGCAGAGCTGAGAGCTATGTTTAGGGGAAGAGTGTTGGAAGCGATAAGATTGCATGAGGATGTACGAGAATGGTGATTTTGAGGGTTGGTGAGGAGGTACTTGGAAAGTCATCCGGAAGGTAACCCCCAAGTGATAAAGAGTCATGGTGGTGGAATGAGGAAGTGCAAGAATGGGTGAAGAACAAGAAAGTTGTTGTTGTTGTTCCGGTTTTACGTCACGGACTCCCTTTTATACCAAGGGCTAGGACGGTTGCCTTCTTGCGAAGGACTTGCTTTGGCAGATGTAATCGTTACCCTGAGTGCATGCCCTTGCTAACCTCAGACCGTGACGGGGCGCGAACTCTCGACCTGACGCCTTAGAGTCGCGGACGCTACCGCTTGAGCCACGGCGACTACATTAGCAAATAAGCCCTTGGTACTTCCCAATTCCCAATATTTTCAAGGTGATTCCAAATCTCCAAGTTTCTACCATTCATGAGCCTGAAACTTACAGGCTAATTAAAGCCAAGAAAAAGGCAGATTTATCAGGCCTGGAGCAGGATAAAGAAGAGTACAAGCAGGCAAGGAAGGAGGCAACGAGAGCAGTAGCTAACGCAATGGCAGAGACATTGAATGAAGTCTATGAAGAGCTGGAAACACCAGAAGGAGAGAAGAAAATATGGCGAATTGCCAGGGCTCGAGATGCTGCATCCAAGGACTTGACCCAAGTAAGACAAAATAAAGGATAACTATGGAGTAGTTCTAGCAGAAGAGGATGAAATAAAAAGCAGATGGGAAACTTATTTTGAAGGATTACTGAATGAAGAGAGCCCAAGAGCAGTATTTGAAGATGACTTCCAAATGAAGCAGTTACAGCAGCAGTGACTAGAAGAGAGGTAGAGCGGGCAGTAAGGAAAATGAAAAATGGAATGGCAGCAGGACCTGATAAGATGCCAGTGGAGGTATAGAAGAGTCTTGGAGAGGAAGGCATAGATATCTTGTGGGACTTAATGCAAAATATCTTAAGTCAGGAAAAGATGCCAGACGAGTGGAGAGGAAGCCTAATCATCCCAATCTATAAAGGGAAGGGAAACATTCAGGAGTGTGGAACTATAGAGGTATAAAGTTGTTAAGTCATACTATGAAGATATGGGAGAAGATCATAGAGAGGAGATTCAGAGAGGAAACAACAATTGGGGATGAACAGTTTGGCTTCAGGCCTGGAAAAGGGACAGTGGATATCATATGTGCCTTGAGACAAATGATGGAAAAGCATAGGGAGAAACAGAAAGGACTGCATATGGTCTATATTGACCTAGAAAAGGCATATGATCGAGTACCGCGTCAAGAGGTGTGGAGGTGTATGAAAAGGGAGTCCCCGAGAAATATGTAAGAATCATCTAAGATATATATGGCTAAAGAAGAATATTTAGTGAAGATGGAAACTGTTCTAAACGATGAAACGAAAGTTAGAAGAATTACTAAAAATCCTGTTGAAGACATTAAACAAAAAGTTAAACAGAACTGTTAATACCATTAAATGCAGCTGTTAGTAGTATCCATTTAAAAAGACTTGAAGGTAACTATGACTTAGGATAGGCCTATGGAAATGTAAAAAAAAACCCATAAAGTGGATAATCCACTTAGACCAATTATAAGCCAGATTGGAACTCCCACTTATGAATTAGCAAAAACATTAAATTCCCTCTTAACACCCTACATCCCAAGTAAATACAGCATCAAATCATCGGCGGACTTCCTTCATATATTAAAAGGAACAAATCCACAAGGAATCATTGCCTCGCTAGATGCAGAATCCCTCTTCACCAGCGTTCCAGTAAATGAAACAATCCGGATCATCCTCAATAAAGTGTACAATATTAAACCATCCACTACCAACTAGATAATCATTTTATAATGTACGAAGCTGTACGAAACGTTATGAATTCTATTAAATATTCCGACTTATTACATAGTCTCAAAAAACAGCGGTCATTTTCAACAAAATATGTATATAAGAAAATTTACCGCCAATATATATATATATATATATATATATATATATATATATATATATATATATATATATATATATATATATATATATATAGTGTGTGTGTGTGTGTGTGTGTGTGTGTGTGTGTGTGTGTGTGTGTGTGTGTGTGTGTGTGTGTGTGTGTGTGTGCGTGCATAAAATTTATTGGCATGTGGAAGAATAAAATAGGTAGAAAGGATGACTTATATATGTAATTGAGAAAAACATTTATATAGAGAACTCCACGACCTAAATTTATTAAGATTTTTTCTCTCCCCTTGTGTTATGTGCTTCATTGGGAAGCATACCAGAGGTTGCATATCTCTTGGGCATATAGCCAAGACACCCTCGGAATGCATTTTGGGTTGAAAGTATTGACGAGGATAACATGGTTCTAAAGTGCATTGCAGTGTGTGTGTGTGTATGTATGTATGTATATAGGTATATATGTATATAGTTAGATACATGGATACATGTGTATATATAACAAATTCTAATATCCAATGTACTCGTCTGTGTGTGTGTGTGCGTGTTATATATATATATATATATATATATATATATATATATATATATATATATATATATATATATATATATATATATATATATATATATTGACGATAAATATATTTTAATAAGCATATCTGGAGCGCTTAATTATTTAGGTAACGAAATTATAAAGTATTTATATATATATATATATATATATATATATATATATATATATATATATATATATATATATATATATATATATATATATATATATGAATGTATGTGTGTGTGTTTAATGAGAAGCACGTGAGGAACGTAAATATGGATTGTTTTTTTTTTTTACTATGGAGGAAAATTGAAAGGTATTTGAGAACCTCAGTGCATTCGATTATAAGTTCATCCACTCATCTTCAGAGGTTCCCAACTACTTTTCATTCTCCTTCTTAATTTGTATGGAATCCATAGTAATGTTTTATAAAGTTTATTTTTATCGTCTTAATACATGTTTATTGCTTCCTACCACTGGAAGACTGCGGAAAAAATGACGCTTTCTGCCACCATTATTAATTGCGTAATATCATCATCATCATTAGCTTTGTTATTTTACTCATGTGATTTATTTTCCATTATTTGGTTGCTGTTTGAAAATCAATACAAATCTTACTGATTATTTAAAAGACAGTTTTTGACCAGAAATTGTTTTTTTTAAACTACCACATATGATAGATATCCCCATGACCCACTTGAACGCAGAGAAAGCCATAATAGTCTTTGATATATTGGTTGAAAACTGGAGTTGCTCTCTCTATATTCCAAGTACAACCTATTTTCAGATGACTGGTTTGAGTTTTACCCAAGTAAGTACTAATCTTTAATATGATTTCTCTCTCTCTCTCTCTCTCTCTCTCTCTCTCTCTCTCTCTCTCTCTCTCTCTCTCTCTCTCTCTCTCTCTCTCTCTCTCTCTCTCTCTCTCTCTCTCTCTCTCTCTCTCTCTCTTTCTCGATATCAAAGTCACATTTCCTGATGGATGACTTCTTCTGTTTCTCTTTGATATAAATTCAATTGGAATTGAATTGGTCTTGGTGGATTTCATTTACCCCCCCCCCCATTCAGAAGCTCTCTGTCTTAGATTTATTTAATTATGAGCGGAGTTTTTGTAGATATTCTATTTATTCATAGTCATTCATTCTTTCGTCCAAACACACAGACAGACAGACTATGAGAATTAAAAAAAATAAAACAACTACATATAAACAGATGAAATAAAAAAAATAAAAAAATGCGATATGTCGTTAAATGAGACAAATTCACTTGTAAGATTCAACTCAGTAAGAGAGACACATATTTGGAAAAACAAAATGAAAAAGACAATAGTTAAAACAAATGCAATAATGATGATAATAGAAGAGAAATGAAAATAATATATATATGTGTAATAAGCTAAGTGATAGATACTCATAAGTAATATACAGTGAAGATATTGATAGACATATTCGTAATGACATACAATGAGAATTGAGTTATAAAATAACTATCTAAAGCTGATAATAAAAAGATATATAAAATAAAGGGCCGGTTTTACTTCACGGTCTCCCTTTTCTACCATGGGCTAGGACGGTTGCCTTCTGGCGAAGGACTTGTTTTGGCAGATGTAATCACTACCCTGAGTGCATGCCCTTGCTCACCTCAGACAGTGACGGGGCGCGAACCCTCGACCTGACTCCTCAGAGTCGCGGACGCTACCGATTGAGCCACGGTGACTACATTTTGAACCTATGAATATGAACCATGAAATTATTTAAATATCTCTTTTATTTATATTATAAATCTCTAAATTTCATAAGAGTCATGCATCAAATCTTTTACTTCATTTTTCTTTGTCTCTTTCTCCCAGAATTGAGTTCAGTGGAGTCTCAAAAGAGATGAAAGAGAGGGCAGTCAAGCTTCGATAATGGTTTAAGACTTCATCAGTTAAAGCTTTTCATACAATAATGCGTTAATTTATTTACCCATATATTTAAACATGTATGCACACACGACTATGCATACATACACACACATACAAATTATATATATATATATATATATATATATATATATATATATATATATATATATATATATATATATATATATATATATATATATATATATATATATATATATATATATATATATATATATATATATATATATATATATATATATATATATATATATATATATATATCTATATATATATATATATAGGTATATATATATATATATATATATATATATATATATATATATATATATATATATATATATATATATATATATATATATATATATATATATATATATATATATATATATATATATATATATATATATATATATATATATATATATATATATATATATATATATATATATATATATATATATATATATATATAGGTATATATATATATATAAACTTTATTTCCATTTTACAATGGGTATTCGTCAGCCAGGACAAGCCCCAACCCCCACTGTGATGTCCACCCACAGCAGTTCCTGCCAGTAAACAGCTTAAACTCTCGGTCTTGGACGTGGACCGATCTTTCGACCTCGTGAATGCGAAGCCAGCGCGTTACCACTGTACTAGCCAGCAGGTATATATATATATATATATATATATATATATATATATATATATATATATATATATATATATATATTGAGAGAGAGAGATTATGGATGGATAGATAAATAGATTGGGAGATAGATATTGAGACAGATATTCAGCTATCGCATATATCCATATGTAAATACGCAAATAGATATACTATATATACTAGCTGTGTCTCGATGACTAGCTTTTCGGAAGCAAAACCAAGCACAGTAACAAACTAGGACACAAAAATATATTTTCCTTAAAAAACGTTTCCATCATAATTACATTAAACGGGAACTGTATAATAACATCCTGAGAGTTATTAAATGTGTCATTGTTTTATGTGTTACTAGCCATCCTCAATCGAAAGGGGGTGGACAGAGACAGGTCGGAGTAGGGGAATTTAATCTGGATGCCTGTTCTAACGCCCTGCGGTGGGATTGAACGCGGGTTTATCACTGTCAGAGTCAAGTGCGGTAACCACTGAGCTACCACGGCCCTCGCATCCTCGGAGCTAAATATTTCTCTCATGCATGAAAAAACAAAAACTAGGCATTTTTCATGTTTAAACCATGATCTTTCTCATTAAGAATTACCGTAAGTTGGATAAAACTTTCATAATATAATGGGGGTTACTTTATGTCAAGATATTTATTTCGCTTCCGTAGAGACAGTGATAGATAAACAGATTAGAACTTTTATAGATCGATTGATAGATAGATAGATAGATAGATAGATAGATAGATAGATAGATAGATAGATAGATAGATAGATAGATAGAAAAAAGAAATATAGATAAGACCATATATATATATATATATATATATATATATATATATATATATATATATATATATATATATATATATATATATATATATATATATATAGAGAGAGAGAGAGAGAGAGAGAGAGAGAGAGAGAGAGAGAGAGAGAGAGAGAGAGAGAGAGAGAGAGCAGAGAGAGAGAGAGAGAAAGAGAGAGAGCGAATCATTCGTAACATACATCACTTTTAGTAGTAGCATTCGTCACCTTGCAAGTGTTGGAAAGGTCACGTTTATTATGAATAATAGAGTAGGACATTAAGCGAAGCCTTCCCAGTGTGTGTGTGTGTGTGTGTGTGTGTTGTAAGAATACCTGCGTCATTTTAGCGTGACGTCATTGTCACGTAATGATAAATTACCCTTTTTAAGATTGACTCACACTTGTTCCCTTTTTGGGTTTATCAAATATTTTGGAACTGGGAAGCCTAGTAATGAATAATAATAATAATAATAATAATAATAATAATAATAATAATAATAATAATAATAATAATAATAATAATAATAATAATAGTTGTTGTTGTATGTTTTTATTATTATTATTATTATTATTATTATTATTATTATTATTATTATTATTATTATTATTATTATTATTATTATTATTATTATTATTATTATAATTACTATTATTATTATTATTATTATTATTATTATTATTATTATTATTATTATTATTATTATTATTATTATTATTATTATTAATATTGTTATTATCATTATTATTATTATTATTATTATTATTATTATTATTATTATTATTATTATTATTATTATTATTATTATTATTGATTATTATTATTATTATTATTATTATTATTATTATTATTATTATTATTATTATTATTATTACTATTATTATTATTATTATTGTTATTATTATTATTATTATTATTATTATTATTATTATTATTATTATTATTGTTATTATTATTATTATTATTATTATTATTATTATTATTATTATTTTTATTATTATTATTATTATTATTACTATTATTATTATTATACTTGTCATTATTATTATTTTTATTTTTATTATTAAAGTTGTTGTTAGTGTTAGTGTTGTTGTTGTTTATTATCATTATTTTTATTATTACTATTATTATTATTTTCATTATTATTAGTATTAGTATTTTTATAGTTTCGATAATGAAACTCTATAGGTAGTATGCGCATTTCTTAATTGAATTCCAACAAGAATTTTAGCACGGACAATTGTTTTGTAATATATATATATATATATATATATATATATATATATATATATATATATATATATATATATATATATATATATATATATATATATATATATATATATATATATATATATATATATATATATATATATATATATATCTATATATATCTATATATATCTATATATATATATATATATATATATATATATATATATATATATATATATATATATATATATATATATATATATATATATATATATATATATATATATATATATATATATATATATAAATAATTTTAGTACGGACAATTGTTTTGTAATATATATATATATATATATATATATATATATATATATATATATATATATATATATATATATATATATATATATATATATATATATATATATATATATATATATATATATATATATATATATGCAAAATTTAGAACGGACAATTGTTTTGTAATATATATATATATATATATATATATATATATATATATATATATATATATATATATATATATATATATATATATATATATATATTTTTTTTTTTTTTTTTTTTTTAAGAGTGTGACACCGGGATAGGCAGAAACTGCCCTCATCAACAAAGGCCCGGGCACGAGAAAATACCAAGACGAAGGAAAAGAAAAAGTTAAGGGCAAGGCAGAGATGAGGTAATGTCACACAAAGGAAAACGACAGACAGAAAAAACAGTCAAAGTAAAGAGGACCCAGAGATATGGAGGACTAGGCTCTGAGATGACGATAGATCTGCTTTTTGAAGGATGAAAGGTCATAAGAATTAGGAAAGACAGAAGGAGGAAGAGAGTTCCAGAGTCTGGAGGTAGATGGGAAGAAGCAGTCGCTGCACCGACCAATCCGCGAGCTACAAATCTCCACACAGTACCTGTGAGATGAGGCCACTTGGCGAGTGTTACGCGGCCTCGGCAGTGGAGTAGGGATGCAACTCGCCAACTCATCAGAGCAGCGATGGAAGTAGTAGCGATAGAAAAGCGAAAGGGAAGATACCTTACGGCGAAGAGAGAGAGAATCCAGGTTAGAAGTAAGAGAAGGATCATTAATGAGTCTGACTGCCTTAGATTGAACCCTATCAAGAAGATAAGTAAAGGAAGAAGCACCCCAGATGTGTGAGCAGTATTCTAAGCAGGGGCGGATAAGACCTTTGTAAATTTTAAGTAACTGCAATAAGGAAAAGTAATAACGAAAACGAAACAAAACCCCCAATTTTTTGGATGAAGATTTAGAAATTTGGATTATGTGATTCCTCCATGACAAGTTAGAGGCTATATGGATTCCTAATATATTGATAGAGTTAAGAGGGTAAATTTCATTAGTTTCGAAGACAATAGGGTTATCAGGAGGAGAAGGAGATAAAGAGATAGCCAGAAACTGTGTCTTGGAGGCATTGAATTTAACTAAATTTTGAGTGCCCCATTCAGATACTCTCTGCAAATCGGAGTTAAGAGTAGAAGAAAGAGTGATACGAGATTGATTACGAGTAACAGATGAAGGTTGTGAAGAAAAGGCAGAGGAAAAGTGAAGGGTAGAATCATCGGCAAAGGCATGAAGAAGAGAGGAAGATGGGGACTGTAGGAGATCATTGATGAAGAGAAGGAAGAGAGTAGGTGAAAGAACAGAGCCCTGTGGAACACCACTGGACACAGAGAAAGGGCTAGATGTCGCGCCATCAACAACTACAGATATAGAACGGTCAGTGAGAAAACTGGAAATCAGAGAACAGAAAGAAGGGGTAAAGCCGTAGGCAGGGAGTTTGGCCAACAGAGCCTTGTGCCAGACTCTGTCAAAAGCCTTAGAGCTATCAAGGGCGACGACAAAGGATTCCCCATAGTTCCTCAGAGAAGATGACCATACATAAGTAAGATAGGACAGGAGATCACCAGTGGATCTTGCCTTGCGGAAGCCGTACTGGTGATCGGAGATAAGTGAGTTAGATTCAAGGCGTTTCAAGAAGTGAGCATTGAGCAAAGTTTCGAAAACTTTAGCAATAGAGGAGGTTAGAGCAATAGGTCGGTAGTTAGAAGGAATAGAGCGGTCACCCTTCTTAGGAACAGGTTGAACTAGAGCATGCTTCCAAGATGAAGGATAGATACTGGCTGACAGAATGAGGCGAAAAAGACGGCAAAGCACGGGAGCCAGTTCATCTGCAAACTCCTTAAGGAGCCTTGCAGGGATACCATCGGGACCAGATGCCTTGTTTGTCTTTAGTGAGCGAAGAACCTTATGAACTTTGCGTGAAGAAAGGATAAGGGAGGGCATAGGGTTAGAGAGGGGAAAAGACTGAGGAACAGGTACGCTGGAATCGTTGATAGAAGAGTTGGCAGAAAAATGAGAGCCAAAGAGAGTGGCTTTGTCAGTGGGAGAGCAAGCTATAGAACCATCAGAACGAATGAGAGGGGGAAAGCTTGAGTTACAGAAGTTTTTAGAGAGGTTTTTGGCTAAGGACCAGAAGCATTTGTCAGTGGGAGAGGAGTTAAGGTCATCAACTTTCTTTCTTATAAAGGAAGCCTTAGACCTTCAAATCTGAGCTGTACAGCGATTCCTAGCTATAATAAAAGCAGAGCGAGTTAAATCGGAAGGAGAGGCTTGGTAAGATCGGTGAGCCTGATTCCTAGCCTGGATAGCCATGGAGCAGGCACGGTCAAACCAAGGTTTAGGGGGAGAGAAAGTTTTTGTAGAAGAGGGGATATACGCCTCCATTCCCGCGGTCATGATCTCGGCAACTTTTACAGCTACCCGATCAGGGTTGCGGGACCGAAAGCAGTAGTCATCCCATGGAAAGTCAAAGAGAAAGTTACGCAAATTTTCATATTGAGTTCGCTCGAAGTGCCAAAGGCGGCGTTGAGTAGGAGGGATTGGTGGTGGGGGAGCGAAAATGGAAGAGACAGAGATCATGGAGTGGTCAGATTTACCAAGAGGGGAAAGCACGGAATAAGAGTAGTTAGAAGGGTTAGAAGTAAAAAAAAGGTCAAGAATGTTAGCAGCTTGTTCGTGATGATCAGGAACACGAGTAGGATGTTTAATAATTTGCTCCAGATCATGAGTAATAGAGAAAGCAAGAGCCTCGCTTCCTCCCACATCAGTGTGAGAAGAATGAAGCCACTCACTGTGGTGTACATTGAAATCTCCATTGTAGAGAACTTCGGCATGTGGGTGAGAAGATAGCAAGGACTCATGGCACGAGGAGAGATATTCAAAGAAAGATACAAACTCGGTGGAGTTTGGAGAACAGTAGCAGAAGCAAAGGATGATAGTGGTAGTGGAGAGATAGACTTTTAGCCAGAGAACATCAAAGTCAGGAGATTCAAGGTCCATGAGCCTCACTGTAGGAGTGTTAATGTTGCAGTAAGCACAGACCCCACCTTTAGAACGAAAACGAGTATACAGATTATAGTGGGAGATTTGGAAAGGGTCAGTGGAAGCATGTATAGACAACTGGGTTTCAGATAGGAGGAGGAGGTTAGGGAGGAAAGAGCCCAAGTGCTGTTCTACAGACGAAAGATTAGAGTTCAGTCCACGAATGTTTGAATAGTGAAGAGTGAAAGAAGCAGATCTATTAGGAGGTGCAAGGTTAAGAGCAGAACCATTACTACCACCAGGCGTGTCTGCCCTCAAGCCAATGGTGGAGTCAAAACGATCCCCGGAGATTCTTCGCACCCCACTATGCCGGGTACTGGGGGCCATTAGTTGTGAACCTTCCATAAATAATGACAAAATGTGAGGAAAAGGAAAGTAAAAGAGACAGATGTGCAGAATGTTGTGACTTGTCAAATGTAATGGAATAGCAAGAGATGTGTAATGAATATGCCAGAATATTCAGTGTAAATGTAGGCATGAGGAAAGAACCGTCCTGAAGGAAGATTCAACCTGGAACTGTCTGGACCAGTCCTAGTTGCATCCTAATACATTTAGTCGTAGTCTTTCAACGGGCGGCTGGTGCCATGGCCAACCTACTATATATATATATATATATATATATATATATATATATATATATATATATATATATATATATATATATATATATATATATATATATATAAGATTTGGTGTATTACAATGATTTTTAGATACTATTTGATATATGCTTAATAGATTTGTTTCCTTTTAACTTTCAAGAGTAGACGAAAGCGAAGAATGTGTACCTGAGTTGCCCTGACGCAGTGGCTTTGAGTCTTAGTTATTTATTATTCGAGTAATAGCTAACTTGTACTTGTACATATACACTGTAGACAGGAGCAGAGTTTGTTGTACCATA
>JAXCGZ010008409.1:27500-32500 GCA_037179515.1 Halocaridina rubra
AGCAAATAAAGCACAAGGGCAGGAGAGAAAGGAACTAGAAAAAAGAATAAAGAAGCTGGAAGGGGAAAAGAGTCAACTAGAATCTAGAATTTCTAAACAAGAAGATAAAAACAAACAGCTAAATGACAACCTAAAGGAATTAGATGTTAGTTCACTGCTCTCTTCTGAGAGAGACGAGATTGCTGCTTGGAATGTTCAGATTAAGGAAAACATTGAACAGTTCAGAAAAGAGTTCCAGGAGCTGAATATGGAAAATGATGCCATGAAAACGTCCTTTGCTGATGCACTAAAGGGGAATGTGGCAGTAAAAGAGGCTGTAAAGGTGGTGGCACTGGAAAACATACAAACAGTTGACTATAAAGAGACAGTAATCGAAAAAATGAAAGACGTTGTGATGGAAAGGGCAAACCCACTCATCAGACAGGCACTTGATAAGGAGAAGACAGTGGTAATCTCAGGCATAAGTGAATCCCAGGAGCCAACATGGCAGGGGAGACTTGAAGAAAATAAAGCTAACGTTGTAGACCTGATAAGAAAGCTTGGAGTAGTATGTGGTCCTGAGGATATTGTAAACATACACCAACTAGGTAAATATTCGAGGGAAGGAAAGCCGAGACCAACAAAAGTAACCTTTGAGAGAGGGGAGACATGTAGGGAAATATTGTTGAGAAAAAAAAGTCTAAAAGACCTTCAAGAATGCAAAGAAGTGTTCATTAGACGATACAGAACACAGGAAGAGATGGGAAAGATCAAAAACTTGTTGCAAGAGGCAAGAAGGTTAAATGATGAAAGAAATGAAGAAGAGAAGAAAAATTTTCGTTACGGAATACTTCCAGACAAAGGGGAGATAAAGAAGATAATGACAGAAGATCAGGGGATGGGGCCTCATTAAGATTGTTATACACAAATGCTGATGGATTAGCTGGTAAGGCAGTAGAATTAAAAGATAGGATTCACAACAGTAAGGCAGATATAGTAGCAATTACAGAGACTAAGTTGAGTGAGGACATAAACAGTGTCACAGTTTTTCCTAAGGGCTTCAGAATACTAAGGGTCGAAAGATCTGAGAGGACTGGTGGAGGGATAGCACTGCTCATAAGTGAGAGGATTCAAGTTGAAGAAATAAACTTGGCTATAGAAAGTGAGTTCAGGGAATTTCTTGTTGCTCGCATAAATACTGGGTCAGAGAGCATTATAATAACTGTTGTATACAACCCACCAAGGAACCAAAATAGGCTTGAAATTTATGAGGAAAGTCATATAGGTACGATTGAAGTCATAAACTCACTTGTTAACATGGCGCGGGAGAAAAAATGTAGGATTTTGATTATGGGAGACTTTAATCATAAAGAGATAGATTGGATAAATCTTGACCCACACAGTGGTGAGGACTCCTTTGGGGCAAGATTCCTAGATTGCGTACAAGGGAATTTCCTACACCAACATGTAATGGAACCAACAAGAGCCAGGGGTGAGGATGAGCCATCACTACTTGATCTGGTGTTCACAGATAATGTGTTGGATATTGAAAATATTGAGTATGAACCACCAATTGGAAAGAGTGACCACTGTGTGTTGTTGATGGAGTATATCATTGAAGACATTCTTCCTGAGAGTAGAGGCACTGAGGACATGAGGAGGAACTATCAGAAAGGAGATTACATCAAAATGAATGAGCTTTTTGCAGTTATTGACTGGAGAACCTTATTTTACAACAAATCTGTACAAGAAATGTATGACATCTTTTGTGAGAAATATGGGAAGATAGTAGATTGCTGCATACCTGTCACCAAAGTAGGTGTAATTCATGCCAGAGAGAAATGGTTCGATAATGGGTGTAAAAGAGCTAAGGAGTGGAGAGACAAATGCTGGAAAAGGAATAGGAGGAGAAAAAACATAAATGCCTGGCAAACCTACAAAAGAGCAAGAAATGACTACCTAAGTAAAAGGAGAGAGGCAGAGAAAGATTATGAGAGGGACATCACCAGGAAGGCTAAAGAAAATCCCAAGCTTTTCCACAGCTTTATCAGAGGAAAACTGAAGGTAAAAGAACAGGTTTTAAGGCTAAAGAGAGCGGATGGAAGCATCACTGAGACGGACGAAGAGATCTGCAAAGAATTGAACAAGGAGTTTCAGTCAGTATTTACAGTAGAAAATACCCCACCCCCTCAGATTGCAGTGATAGAAGCTCAAGGACCGGTATTAGAGAACATCAACCTTACAGCCACAGAGGTATGCAAAGCGCTAATGGATTTAGATGTTCATAAAGCTACAGGTCCTGATGACATATCCCCTCATGTGCTTAAAAAATGCGCAAACACAATATCAGTGGCACTAAGTATCATATTTAAGGAGTCATTGGAGTCGGGGGAGATTCCAAGATGCTGGAAACAAGCAAATGTGATACCTATCTTCAAAAAGGGAAGGAGGGATACGGCTCTGAACTATAGACCAGTTTCCTTGACCAGCATAGTTTGCAAACTTATGGAGAAACTACTAAGGAAACATATCTCTCTTCACTTGGAATCCTTCAACTTTTTGTCAGTGAGGCAACATGGCTTCAGAGAAGGAAGATCAACAGTAACAAACTTATTAGAATTTTATGATGAGGTAAGCCAAATCTTACAGGAAAGAGAGGGCTGGGCAGATTGCATATTCCTAGACTTCCAGAAAGCGTTTGACACTGTTCCACATGGGAGACTTATTAGGAAGCTGCAATCAATGGCTAGAATAGGTGGAAATGTCTTGGAATGGATAAAAACTTACTTAGAAGGAAGGGAACAGAGGGTTAGAGTAAGACACTCAGTGTCTGAATGGAGAAGAGTTAGTAGTGGAGTTCCACAGGGTTCAGTTTTAGGTCCACTTTTGTTCCTTGTATATGTAAATGACCTACCAGAGTCTGTAAATTCATTCATGAATATGTTTGCAGATGATGCAAAGATTTTGAAGAAAGTAAAAAACGAGAACAATGGTAGAGAACTTCAGGAGGATCTAAATAATCTGCATGAGTGGTCAGAAAAGTGGCTAATGAAATTCAATACCTCAAAATGTAAGGTAATGAGAATGGGTACAAGTGCAAGAAGGCCCAAGCTTGACTACTCGGTGGCTGGAGTACAACTTCAAGAGACAGAAAATGAGAGAGATCTAGGAGTAAACATACTGGCAGATTTGTCTCCAGAAATACATATAAATGGCATAGTAAGGGCAGCATATGCATTCTTATCAAATGTAAGGGTAGCCTTCAGGCACATGGACAAGGAAATGTTCAGAAATATTTATGTAACCTATGTGAGGCCAAAACTCGAATATGCAGCCCCCTTTTGGAATCCGCACTTGAAAAAGCACATAGCTAAGCTTGAAAAAGTTCAAAGACATGCCACGAAACTGGTGCCAGAAATACGCAATCTCGGTTATGATGAGAGGCTGAGGGAACTAGACTTGCCATCACTCGAAGCTAGAAGAGTAAGGGGGGATATGGTGACAGTCTTCAAATTCCTTCATGGTTATGATAGAGTGGATAGGGATCGATATTTCGATATGGCTGGCTCTAGAACTAGAGGTCATAGTTTGAAGCTTCGGAAGAAAACTTGTTTGCAGGATGTAAGGAAATACTTTTTCAGTGTAAGAGTAGTTGATAATTGGAATTCGCTAAGCGAGGAGGTAGTTAATGCTACCTCAATCCATAGTTTTAAGGACAGGTATGATAAGTATCACTAAGTCTAAAAATGGAACCGATGAGGAGACGGGAAGATACGAGCTTTGGGCTCTTTCCCGTAAACACAATTAGGTAATCACAATTAGGTAATCACACAATGAAATTCAATACCTCAAAATGTAAGGTAATGAGAATGGGTACAAGTGCAAGAAGGCCCAAGCTTGACTACTCGGTGGCTGGAGTACAACTTCAAGAGACAGAAAATGAGAGAGATCTAGGAGTAAACATACTGGCAGATTTGTCTCCAGAAATACATATAAATGGCGTAGTAAGGGCAGCATATGCATTGTTATCAAATGTAAGGGTAGCCTTCAGGCACATGGACAAGGAAATGCTCAGAAATATTTATGTAACCTATGTGAGGCCAAAACTCGAATATGCAGCCCCCTTTTGGAATCCGCACTTGAAAAAGCACATAGCTAAGCTTGAAAAAGTTCAAAGACATGCCACGAAACTGGTGCCAGAAATACGCAATCTCGGTTATGATGAGAGGCTGAGGGAATTAGACTTGCCATCACTCGAAGCTAGAAGAGTAAAGGGGGATATGGTGACAGTCTTTAAATTCCTTCATGGTTATGATAGAGTGGATAGGGATCGATATTTCGATATGGCTGGCTCTAGAACTAGAGGTCATAGTTTGAAGCTTCGTAAGAAAACTTCTTTGCAGGATGTAAGGAAATACTTTTTCAGTGTAAGAGTAGTTGATAATTGGAATTCGCTAAGCGAGGAGGTAGTTAATGCTATCTCAATCCATAGTTTTAAGGACAGGTACGATAAGTATCACTAAGTCTAAAATGGAACCGATGAGGAGACGGGAAGATACGAGCTTTGGGCTCTTTCCCGTAAACACAATTAGGTAATCACAATTAGGTAATCACACAGATAAATTGGATAAATCTTGACCCACACAGTGGTGAGGACTCATTCGGGGCAAGATTCCTAGATTGCGTACAAGGGAATTTCCTACACCAACATGTAATGGAACCAACAAGGGCCAGGGGTGGGGATGAGCCATCACTACTTGATCTAGTGTTCACAGATAATGTGTTGGATATTGAAAAAATGGAGTATGAACCACCAATTGGAAAGAGTGACCACTGTGTGTTGTTGATGGAGTATATCATTGAAGATATTCTGCCTGAGAGTAGAGGCACTGAGGACATGAGGAGGAACTATCCGAAAGGAGATTACATCAAAATGAATGAGCTTTTTGCAGTTATTGACTGGAGAACCTTATTTTACGACAAATTTGTACAAGAAATGTATGACATCTTTTGTGAGAAAT
>JAXCGZ010008410.1:7500-15000 GCA_037179515.1 Halocaridina rubra
TGCCATGCTCCCTACTTAGGAGTTCGAGGGTCCGAATCCCATACTGCGATTCCCTGTAGGTTCCGGTTTTACGTCACGGACTCCCTTTTCTACCAAGGGCTGGGACGGTTGCCTTCTTGCGAAGGACTTGTTTTGGCAGATGTAATCCTTATCTGAGTGCATGCCCTTGCTAACCTCAGACCGTGACGGGGCGCGAACCCTCGACCTGACGCCTCAGAGTCGCGGACGCTACCGCTTGAGCCCATGGTGACTATTCCCTGTAGGTCCTTTTTTTTAATTTATTTTTATTCATAAACTCAGTACTATGCAGGAGACAGTAGTGGCGACATGCCCCGTGAATTAGTCTCTATCAATGCAGAAGTTTCAATATATGCAAATATTAGATATGCGGAGGAAAGGTGGAAGAGCATTTTCAAATTCTTGGAGTGCGGAAAGGTTATAATGAGTGAAAAGAGGGCCTTGAGTGAAAGCAAATTAATACATATAAAAATACTAAATAAACAAAATAATAATAAATAAAAAAAATACTAACAAAAATACTAAATAAACAAAATAATAATAAATAAACAAAGAAATCAATTAATATCCAAACAACGTACAAATAACTATGAATAAAAACGAACAGAGAAATAAAACACAAATCAGGACCATAGAAAAAATAATAAATAAATAAAACGAAAGCTTCTCAGCAAGAGATAAACAAAGATTATTAAAGACTTAAGACAATCTTTAAGAATTTCACTTCAAACGTTAGTAACTCCTCCTGCCTTTCCTCTCCCCCCCTTCCTGGACCCACATCAACCCCATCCCCACATCCTCCCCCACAACGCTTGCTATCGTAGTGCAGAAGAGCAATGAAAGGGAATTTTTATGAGGATGTGTGAAAGCTTGAGAGAGAGAGAGAGAGAGAGAGAGAGAGAGAGAGAGAGAGAGAGAGAGAGAGAGAGAGAGAGAGAGAGAGAGAGAGAGAGAGAGAGAGAAATGAAAGGGAATTTTTATGGGATGTGTGTGTGTGTGTGTGTGTGTGTGAGAGAGAGAGAGAGAGAGAGAGAGAGAGAGAGAGAGAGAGAGAGAGAGAGAGAGAGAGAGAGAGAGAGAGAGAGAGAGAGAGAGAGAGAGAGAATGGGAAGGCATCCAAAAACGACTACTGTCAACAAACCACCCACGCCCCTCTCCCACCCGCGTTACATCAATCTCTTTTTCCATTAAGGACTCCTCTCTCAAAGACATTCTAACCTATCTCTATCCCCACCAATCCACCGACAGCCTCAAGGATCAAACTCCCGACATATGTCCTATTCGATAACCAAGCCATATCCCCACTGCTACCTATACTTATCCATGACTGATTCGGTTTTACGTCTCGAAGTCCCTTTTCAACTAAGGGCTGGGAAGAATGCCTTCTTGCGAAGGACTTGTTTCGGCATGTGTAATCGTTACCCTGAGTGTATGCCCTTACTAACCTCAGTCCGTGACGGGGCACGAACCCTCGACCTGCCGACACAGAGTCGCGGACGCTACCATTTAGCCACGGAGATTACTATACTTATCCATGACTACCTCCTAAATACCCTCTCCGACCCACACCTATCCACCGATTTTCTCAAGCATCTACCACGAATTACTTCCATCCATCCGGTATGAAATGTATATCTCACTTGACTTCAATACCTATCCAGGACTCCCCTCTCAATTAGGGGCAAATGATACATATCGACATTCCACATAAAACAATGTGTATATATCTTCCCTGTGGATTCCGATATAGAAGGGATTTGTATTAAAATCGAAGACAACTCTCGAGTGAGGGTGAGAAAATCTAGATAGACTTTCAGAAGTGTGTTTTCATTCCCGTGCACCAGCTGTTAGCTAAGAGGTTTTTCTACTTTTACACTTTCGGTGGTATATTCGAAAGCACATTTGTATACAGATTATGCGATCTAGGTTCAGGAAGAGCGTATCCGAACTTAAATCTCTCGACCAAAACCAATATTAGTCTGCTAGAGGTTTGTGATAAAAAAAAAAAGCGACCACGTGTAAACAAAGAAAAGTTGCCGACATAGAAGAAAGGAAGAAAGTTATTAAAAATACAAGGTATAACTAAAGTATAAAAGTAATAATATAGTAGTCACCGTGGCTCAGGCGGTAGCGTCTCCGACTCTGAGGCGTCAGGTCGAGGGTTCGCGCCCCGTCACGATCTGAGGTTAGCAAGGGCATACACTTAGGAAAACGATTACATCTGCTAAATCAAGTCCTTCGCAAGAAGGCAACCGTCCTAGCCCTAGCTAGAAAAGGGGGTCCGTGACGTAAAACCGGAACAAATATCAGAAGAAAAGTAATAAATACATAAAATGATATCTATGGAAGTAACAGTACTTACATACAGTATTATGCGTGATTCCATTATTGATTTTGCGAGGCCGGATCTTCCATCAAGTGATAGTGTGTGACCTTCACGACATGAATGATATTCCAGTGACCTTGGGCCGAGGCATTGTTACAAGGCTCAGAGTTATATATTTAATACTAGAGGTTGCAAAATTCAATATTATTATTATAATGATGATCTTAATTATTATTATTATTATTTAAATAATAAGCTGTTTTTTTTCATTACAAGGAGACGGGGAACAACAAGTACCGCCCTCTTATGTTTCCGTAAATAGATGTTATTACATCATCAATAATCTATCTGTGTACAGGAACAATATTACCCTTATAAGGAGGATGGCTGAGTCAAAGCAAAATACACTGACTCTTTGTGAAAAGAAAATACAAAAGAGGGGATTACCAGTCCCCTCGTTCTTCTTTATCTAGTCGACTTCACAGCACGCAAGGGAACACAAAGAAAGTATTTCCCCCCCTCTATCAGGGTAACCATGGGAGTCTCACAGCACTTCCGCCCTCCCCCATCACATCCACATCAATTTATGTAATTGGTTAGGTTTACGGCTAAGGTTAAAGTTTAACCTAACCTGAATGAATGAAGGTTAACCTTACTAGCTAATCACAATTCATATAAATAAATAATAAGTTATCGAACCCTAACCCATAACATGAAAAGCTCCAAAAATCACTCTCATGCTTACACCCAGAAAGTCCCAAATACCCGTTCCGTGAAAGAGTGTCTAGGGAGAGATTTCCTATGTAGTTTTGTATTTGTTTTGTATTTATTTATTTTTTTGGCATTTTATCGCGTTTTCGCGTTTTTTTTTTTTTTTTTTTTTTTTGGGGGGGGGTTTGCGTTGGTTTTTTATTGCGTTTTTTTCTGCGTTTAATGCGTTTATTTTTCGCATTTTAGCGGGGGGTTTTATTTTTTTTTGTGGGGGTGGGGGTTTCTTTTGCGTTTTTATTGCGTTTATTGCGTTTTTTCGCGTTAACATGAAGAAGATAAAGATGTCAATAGTGTGATAACTTTTGTCAACCTATCATGATAAGTACATCAATAGATGAGATCAATGGCCAAAAATTAGGCGTTCAATCTCAGGCTTCAAAAAGGGTTTAATATATAATTTGCAATAGAAAAAACACTAGGATCAACTGGAGAAAACACACCTCAATACTACCAAATGAAGAAGCGGTGTATAATAGCAAGGGGGTTCTGGGGGTAAAACCCCCCCAGTAGGAAAATGGAAACGTGGCTGCTGTTATGATATTAGGTTAAGTTCTGCTAGATTTGGATAGGTTAGGTTAGTAAGAATTAAAAAAATATATATAGCAATAGTCTAAGGTAAGTTTTCTCCAGTTGATCCAAATATATAATGAAATTGTGAATTACAAATGAGTCGAATCACTATAATGAAAAGCCAGTTCAATAATGAATAACAAATTATAAAATATCAGTTGTCAGTTATTTTATGATCATAATATTACATTTATTTTTTCATTCATTTACTTATATATATTCACTAACTTATATACTCATTAATACACACAAACATACACACACATACATATGCATACACACACCTTCATAATTTAATCTATAGAGTCATTATTAATATTAAATCTGAAATTGAAAAAACCGGTTCCCTTCATTTGAATATCATATGAATATTCTTTAATGCCTGAATATTTCGCATGTCAAAACACAAGTCTCATGAATATTTTTCAGGGCGATAATTGTCCTATATTTTCAATGAATATTTTTTCAATATTAAAAAAATTCTTGTTATAATAAAATATTTTTTTCTCTCATTTACACTCTTGTACACCTGTATGCTATGTAATATAATAATAATAATAATAATAATAATAATAATAATAATAATAATAATAATAATAATATAGTAATAATAATAATAATAATAATAATAATAATAATAATAATTTATAATTATAATAATAATTATTATTGCTGCTATCTATCATTATTATTATTATTATTATACATCATTATTATTATTATTATTATTGAATGAAGACAGCAACAACAAAAAAAAAAAAAAATATATATATATATATATATATATATATATATATATATATAATGGAAATAATAATAAACAGCAAAATTGAACAGAATAAAAGAACAGAAAAAGTGTTCACTTTATATAATTCTCACCTGTAACAATCGAATCAGCTTTCGGCTGACTGGAGCTGTCCATTCATTGATCAAGTCACATCACTCAACTAACCTGCAACAAAAAATAATTTAAGGACATTATAAATGTTGGTTAAAAATACTATTATATTTCGATTAAACAACTTAGGCTCCAATAATAATAATAATAATAATAATAATAATAATAATAATAATAATAATAATAATAATAATATTTTCTTATAAAATTATAACAATGATAATAGCAATTTATCAAAATAATAATAATAATAATAATAATAATAATAATAATAATAATAATAATAATAATAATATTTTCTTATAAAATTATAACAATGATAATAGCAATTTATCAAAATAATAATAATAATAATAATAATAATAATAATAATAAACAACAATAATAATAATAATAATAATAATAATAATAATAATAATAATAATAATAATAATAATTGTTGATTAAATAGTAACAATGATAATAGCAATATATCCAAATAATACTAATACTAATAATAATAATAACAATAATAATAATAATAATAATAATAATAATAATAATAATAACAATAATAATAATAATAATAATAACTACACTGTACTCTGCCAGAGTAGACGTGCCTTGTGGCATGCAACTGCCCCCAGAGGCAGGATGTTGTAACAGGCGCGGTGGGTATCATTACCTGCCTAAACAACCATTAACTACCGACGAATAAAATTGGTTCAGAGCAGTTTGGCGCCCTCTTGACCGCTTCCTATTGGTGCTGACACACTTAACTCCCTCAAACGATTTGAAAAGTCAAGTCTGAATGATGCACGTGGTAATGGTATGTGCAGTCTTGCCCAGATAGTAAGTACATAATGAAAACAGCAACAGCATGCTATACTTATACTAACACTACTACAATTAAAATATTTTCTCATGCAACTATTACTGGTATTTCTAATGCTGCTTCTACTATTTTTAAACAAAGTTATTGTGATTTTATTAAGTTAAAATAAAACCAAATGTGTGTATACTGATGCTTGCGGATATTGAAGACTTGGTGATTTTTCGGCTAACCTTAAATGAATTTTACCCATGAATGAAAGTTTTTTATTTAGGCAAACCTATTATAGTATGTGCAACAATTGACATTTTATGAAAAATACTGAAAAAAGGGAACCAGAAATCACAAGATAGCTGACTAAAAGCAAGAAAAATAGATAAATTGTAAGGATTAGTGTTTATATTACTATGTTGCTTTGAGAAAATGGATGTCATAAAGTAGTTGTGAATATTACTAGAAATGCAAAAGTATAAAAAAAAGAAATAGAGAAATTAATAAAAGAATAACGCACGTGGTAAATAAAATAAATTTCCATTTAATAAAATGGTAAAAGAATGGAAATGAGAATTAGTTAATAAATTGTAAAAAAAAAATTACTCTTAATGCTGCTGAAAGAATTTAAATGTAATGAACTGTGAAAAGAAATTTATTCTTAAATCTGACAAAGGAATTTAAATAAGTATTTAATATTAATAACCTGGTAAAGGAAATGAGGGGTGTTGGTAGTTAAAAAAAATGCTATACTTGCTTGCAGTCAACATCTATCGATCTATATCTATCTATTTATCTATCTATATATTTATCTATCCATTTATTTATCTATCTATCTATATATTTATCTATTTATCTATCTATATATTTATCTATCCATTTATTTATCTATCTATCTATATATTTATCTATTTATCTATCTATCTATATATTTATATATTTATCTATCCATTTATTTATCTATCTATCTATATATTTATCTATTTATCTATCTATATATTTATCTATTTATAAATCTATCTATCTATCTATCTACATCTCTCTCTCTCTCTCTTTCTCTAAAAATTTGTATTGAAAGTAAATTCTTTTCAAAATCTATGACACGTGTTATCGTCAAGCATGAGGCCAACAGAGCTAGTGGAAATTAATACTGTAAATTTACCCTCAGACACGAGCTAGCTTTCTCAAGGTCAAGCCGGCTAGCTGGCCGACAGCAGCAACACTAATAACATCAAGATTGGGGTACGGCAAGGTTTTTCTACTATGACCTTCAAGAAATGAATAAGTTATAATGGTAGCCTCGAATGTCAAATCCCACAGCAACAGATGATATCAAGGATAAAGTGAATGTCAAAAGGACGAGTCGAGTGTCCTCTAGGGAGAGTTTTCATATAGAGAAAATGTTTGACCTCGATTCTAAGAAAAAAAAAATGGAAAAAATGTGCAATGAAGAGACATGTTCATTCATGTGTGCGTGTTCCTAATAACTTGAGAATAATATAAAATTTGGAGATAGAGAATTCTAATTAAACAAACAAATTAACTTTTTAAAACACTAAATATTCTGTAGCAACAGTAAAAATAATTTCAAAACTGCAATGAAGAGACATATTTGCAGCAGCTGTTAACAGAACAATATATATATATATATATATATATATATATATATATATATATATATATATATATATATATATATATATATATATATATATATATATATATATATATATATATGCACAAATATTAGGAATATATAAATACAATTAACACATAAAAATACACAACTATATTAAATATACAGTAAATAGTCAAAAATAAAATTACACGAATATACATATATAAATTATGTAATACAGATACGTGACATACAACCTGGAGACCAAAACCACAAAAGAAAAGTTTTATTCGACAACTGTGGTCTACAAAATTTTACCGGTCTTACGTCACGGACTCCCTTTCAACCAAGGGCTAGGACGGTTGCCTTCTTGCTAAGGACTTGTTTTGGCAGATGTAATCGTTACCCTGAGTGCATGCCCTTGCTAACCTCAGACCGTAACGGGGCGCGAACCGTCGACTTGACGCCTCAGTCGCGGAAATTTTACCAAAGAATGT
>JAXCGZ010008410.1:20000-30000 GCA_037179515.1 Halocaridina rubra
GTCAGGAAGGACATGAGGCCGTAAATACAAAACCATATAAATAAAACTGACCCGAAATGAGTAAAGACTCTACACCAACAATCTTTCAAAATTTAAAGGATTTTGCTTTTCAGAAAAACACGTAGTCAGGAAGGCTAGTCGACTGTAAATTTACAGCCATTTTTATAAAAGAATAACCATATTTTTCAACGAGAAGTGCTCATAGGACTCGGTTCTTCAACAGAACAAATAGTTAGAATGGTAATTAGTTGATAAATTAAAAGCCATATACATGAATATTGTTCATTAATGTTGTTCCGAATTTACGTCACGGACTACCTTTTCTACCAAGGGCTAGGACTGTTGCCTTCTTGTGAAGGACATGTTTTGGCAGATGTAATCGTTACCCTGAGTGCATGCCCTTGCTAACCTCAGACCGTGACTGGGCGTGGTCTGAGGTTAATGTGTCAAAAAAAATAATTTGCAGAAAAGTCTATACAGAAAAAAAAATTAAATATGGACATTCAAGGTTTTTTTTACTTCAATAAAACACGGGAGTGGTCAGTAAGGGTATTTGGTAGTAAATTTAAAGCCATGGCCATGAAATAGCGAGCGAGGTGACAAGTGTGGAAAACGATGTATTTGAAAAAATATATCTATAATTTTTCACATATGTAATATTTAAGACGTCGGTCTGAGGTTAGCAAGGGCATGCACTCAAGGAAACGATTACATCTGCCAAAACAAGTCCTTTGCAAGAAGGCAATCGTCCTAGCCCTTGGCAGCGAAGGAAGTCCGTGACGTAAAACCGGAACAAACAATATTTAAGAGGTCGCTGTACTTCAACAGAACAATACGTGGTCAAGAAGGGCATCAGGTCATAAATTCAAAGCCACAGACATGAGATAGAGGCCCTTCATGAGTGGGAAAACATGCCCTTCAAATGTCAAAAGTTCAAAGGACATTGTTCCTCAACCAAACCAAGAAGACAGGAACACCTGGGATAAGGCATATAAAAACAGCATCCTCTTTAAAACCAACACTTTCCTCTTAAAATCTGTTCTCTTTTCTTCTTCTTCTTCTTTAAACCTCAACTTTAATCTTCTTTCGATGATTACTTAAGGAAGTGAAACACAAAATTAAATCGATTCAAATCTTGTCCTTCGTGTGATACCCGCTATCGAGTCAGTAGGGTAAGTTATTTTTAAATTAGGTGTGGGGTGTTAATTGCGAAGCAGTATCTTAACAAGAAAAATCTTCTATATTAGCAATAACGTACGAGTAACTTCTGCAGTGCTTCTCTAATAATAATAATAATAATAATAATAATAATAATAATAACTACTACTACTACTACTACTACTACTACTACTACTAATAATAATAATAATAATAATAATAATAATAATAATAATTATAATAATAATCATCATCATCTTCACTATTATTACTATTTTTATAATTATTATTATTATTATTATTATTATTATTATTATTATTATTATTATTATTAGTTATTATTATTATTATCATTATTAATATTATTATTATCATTATTATTAATATTATCATTATTATCATCAGTATTATCTATATACAAAAGACATAATTCCCTATATATATATATAATATCATATGCATAATAAATTCTATCTCTGCAGTCCCAAAGTAAGCATATTTGTTCACTCCTGACATTTCACAAACACAACCATGAAAGGAATCGCTTATAATTTACTAATTAGGCCTACAATCATTCAAATGCAGAACTACAGGACAGCCAATATAAAACCTATGATCATGCCTTGGCTGCGGTAACTCAGTGGTAAAAGGCGAGTCGGGAAGTGAAGAGCCTGACAAATGCGAGTTTGATACTGCCGCGGGGCGTTATGAAGGATATCCAACTTTAATCCTCCAGTTCTAACAAGTCTGAATCCACTCCCATTCGAGTGGAAACTATGACACATGCAATCGAAAAAAACATGCCTGGGCTCGTCGTGCAATTGGTTCCAATAGTGGCCTGTCAGTTCCTCAGGTGAACTGCTTAGTCCTCTGAGCTGAAGAAGGCAGGAGTCGACAAACGCCACTATGGTCTCTTATACAGCCTGAACAAAAACTTAATAAAAACAAAATAATGATATTCACCGTTTTTGTGTTACAATTAGTCCCCATGCGTATGGGGGTGGACAAAGGCATGATTTTGCTGAGCCTTCAAGGCTGGATGCCCTTCTCAACGCACTGCGGTAAGGTTATACTCGCTGTCGTCGCTTCCAGACTCGCCAACACTAACACTGAGATACCGCGGTTATTAAATAAAAAAAAAACTTGTATATTTTTAAAAAGACATGTTCGTTTTCAAATCCCAAGAATAAGAAGAACCTTTAAAAGTTTCAATTTAAAAGAAAATTCTACTGCTTTTTCTACAATGACAAATAAAATAATCAGCAGTAAAAACAACTGATACTATAATGACTACACTGACAAATAAAAATCATCAGTTTCAACAAGAATAATTACTACGTTAAGTTATCCACTGACAAATAAAATATCGTCATGTTTTGGGCCTTGAGACAATGTTTCAGAAAAAAAACATTGGAACAATTTGTTAAAAGTAATTTCAGAATCAGCGTAATCGGGTCTGTTCCTCTATTACTGAGTTCCTGGGACTTCAGCGCTCTTTATCCGAGTATAATACAATAATTTCTTGACAGGAAATAATGTCTAAATTACATTAAATATATCAATACTGACTCCTTGCTAATCCGAACAGATAGTAAGTTGCATTTTAAGAAATAATCGACCTTTAAGAATTATTATAAATCCTTTAATATGTATTCTTTCGCTTTTGTCCGTATCGAGCTTGGTGTTTAGATGCGGGAAACTTCTATTCGATGACGAAATGCATGCGTGGCTGTTTTGGGATCAAAACTACAGAGGCTGGTGAGAGGTGCTTGGTACAGTATCTCTGACAGTCAGGGTATGCAGGAAAGTAGGCTATGGAAGGACAGGACAGAAGGAGGAATTTGCCAAGGGCATCACTGAGGTATCCGGGACAGCCAGAGTATGAAAAAAAGGGCAGGCTGGGAAGAGGACAATACGAGTTGATGTGGAAAAGAGTAATATGATAAATTAAAGTACTAATAGTGATTTGATATATGATATACCTGCCAAGAATCTCATATATAGAACTCATATATATATATATATATATATATATATATATATATATATATATATATATATATATATATATATATATATATATATCAAATAAGCACATTACATATGTGAAAACATGAATCATTTTTTTACCCCGACCGGGACTCAAACCTAGGACTTATGATTACTAAGTCAAGGCGCTACCACTACACCACAGAAGGTTAAAAGGAATCCAACCTTATAGCTTATATCTGCTATACTTAGGAATGAACGCATTCTATCTGAATGCCACTATGTTCATATTACAGATTCCCCAACCTCACTCGTGGCTTCATTTTAGCATTTAATTCAATTCCCAATCTCATTCGGGCATGAAATATCAAATAAGCACATTACATATATATATATATATATATATATATATATATATATATATATATATATATATATATATATATATATATATATATATATAGATGATCCAGAAAGCAGTAAAAAGGATAAAGCAATTAACGGAAATTATTTGCATAAGGAGTGAACCATATAATGACAGATCAAGGTCGACTGTATGAGAGTGTTACTGTGTGGTAGCAAGTGTTGAAATTTACTACATGTTGGTTTGGACATCTGGAAAGGATGGATAATGAGAAGTTTGTGAGGAAAAGACTTTCTAAGGCATGTTTACCAAATGTTCAAGTCAGAATAAGGTGGGTAAGAGGAGGTGAGAGGGATCCTAACAAGATGAGGCCTTAACATCCAGGTGAATTAGACACGTCAAGAAATAGAATGGACTAGTGTAAAGTGATATTTTACTTACCTAAATTCAATCTCATTGTGTAATATCATGGCCTGGATATAGGGGCCACGAAAACGAGGGAAACCTGAGGTCTTATTCACTTTTACGTCTTATTAACATTTACATGACTAAGAGCTAATGAGAAAACAAAGAAAGGTGAAAGTTACTAGTTATTCACTTTCTTATATTTTTTTATGTTGGTTGATGCCACCCTTCTGATTATGGTTAAAGAAGGCATCATATGACTATAGAGTATATAAATACATATACATATGCATACACATATATAAAAAACACTATATATATATATATATATATATATATATATATATATATATATATATATATATATATATATATATATATATATATATATATATATTACTCTTTAATATTCTTACATATTAAAAATTAAGATTATATATTTCTTTCGGCATTTTTATTTTAGAGGCATATGTTATCGTCTAATAATATAAATACAATATGTAGACAATTCAAATATAAAATCCATTCCTTAAGACAGTCTCTCTCTCTCTCTCTCTCTCTCTCTCTCTCTCTGAGAGGGCCAACAGTGTGTCCATACAGCACCATGATCACTTTCTTCACAGTCGCTGCAAGTATCGCAGACGCGGCTTAATGGTGCGGAAAAACAATGTAGTTAGTGCTCGGCTCAGAATGGGGTATCGGCCTTTATGGCAGGTCTCCCAGACTCTAGATATGCCACAGTACACCTCCTGTAAATTATGCGACCGTCCTAATGCTAACACTCTTGACCACTATTGTCTTCAGTGCCCCACAGTGAGAGATGTTTTACCACGAGGTCAGAACTTAATACAGATCTGCTCGTTATTACTTAATGATGACAACCTTGATGTTATTCTTGCTCGTTATCCTCACTTTGGTGGCCATCAATTATATTGAATTATACATATATTTTCTGTATGTTGCTGTATATTTCTGTTTGTGTGTTCTGTGTTTCTCTGAGCTTTACTTATGTATATAATGTACTCTGTGCTGCCATACTGTGAGTTGTGTGTTAGTATGTAGCAATGTTTTATTAATGTGTACACCTCCCTGTAAACTATGTTCTATTCTTGGTTGTGTATCCATTTGAAGCATTCTTTGTATGAATTCATGTAATGTCTGACGCCTTGGGGCAATAAATTAATAAAATAAAAATAAATAATCTCTCTCTCTCTCTCTCTCTCTCTCTCTCTCTCTCTCTCTCTCTCTCTCTCTCTCTCTCTCTCTCTCTCTCTCTCATAATCAATTCATTTTGAAAACTTCTTAAAACTAATTTTACAAAATATATCTACTCATCTTAACTTTCGGAAAACTTGGACATGAAGTTCAAATTGCATCTTCACTTTTCTAATTAAGTTCTAAGATTTTTTTTTAAGGTCTTTTAACACACGAGAGGCTCGAGCGGGGAACAAAAATGAGAGGAAACGATCCAGTCAATCGTTCAACGATATCAATGGAGTGATAAGATGGAAAGATGATGTTGGTCGTTGAAATGTTAGGTGTGTAATAGGCTGGGGACCGCGGTAGCGGAGTGGTTAGAGCACTCGCTTCGGGTTGGGCGTTAGGAAAGCCATCCAGCCTTAATCCCCCAACGCCAACATGTCTGTGTCCACCCTCACTCGAATGGGACTAAATTTCTTTTTTAAGTTTTGTGTTACAATCAGCCCCCATCTGGGGATGGACACAGATGGATTGAGACCGAGGAATTAAGACTGGATGCCCTTCCTAACGCCCAGCCGCGGGCTCGAACATGGGTCCGTCACCTCCCAAATTGAGCTCTCTACCAATGCGGTCGTTTCCTCATATCCCAAAAGCAATTGGCTTTCCTGGGTGGACACCCATCCAAGTACTGACCAGACCCTAGGGGGCTTAACCTCGCTGATCAAAGGGAAAGTGGTAGAACGTGCAAGTCGAGGAGTGACAAGCCTTAGTTCCACAGGTCCAATATCTCTGTGCTCACCCCCATTCAAAGGGTGACATACAAACCAGGAAAGTAAAACAAACAAAAAATATTGTGTTTATAGTCAAAGAAGGCTGAAAATGTGGTGTCGATAAACAAATACAAATAAAAAAATAGCCTGGTCCATGACAGCAACCACCCGTTGCGATACTACAAATGATGGCTTAGAACTTAGATAAGACTGCACAGAGTACAGCTCGATGTTCAGTCTTCCTTCAGGTACGGTTCTTTTCCTAAGCCTATATTTCCACCGAAAATTCTGGCGCATTCTATTATATATATCTCTTACTATCATTCACATCTAACAAGCCACAACACTCCCCATCTCTGTTTTGCCATATTCCTCGGAGACCGAAGAGAACAATTTTCTTTGCTCGTCCCGGTGTCACATTCATAAATCAAATGGGAGGACGACGTCCGAACCCCCACTGGGCTAGGACGGGACGCGAAGGACGGGCGTGTACGACCCTGAGGTTGCCCTCTTCCTCAGCAGTGCGGGGCGCGAGGTTAAGCTTCTAAACTTCAGTCGATATACGTTGAAAATTGGGTTTCGCAATGCCAGATTCAGCTAAGTGGCAATATCATTTTGCAATAGTTACTTTACAACAGTATGAAAAAAAATTTCTTTTAGCGATATTACATTACCCGTATAAAAGGGCCAAAAGCTGGTGCCGTTTTGCAATATAAATTGAATCATGGGATGAAAGGATCATATTGTGTTGCAATATTAACTTGGTAATATGCTTAAAGGCGAGTATATTACCCTTATCGAAGCCTGAGCAGTTGAATATTCTGCTCTATTACTGACCCAAGCATACCCATAACTCAAAGGGCAACTCACTGACCCAGCTAAGTAACAGAACCTAGTCCTCCATATCTCTGGGTCCTTTGTACTTTGACTGTTTTTTTTTCTGTCTGTCGTTTTCCTTTGTGTGACATTGCCTCATCTCTGCCTTGTCCTTAACCTTTTTCTTTTCCTTCGTCTTGGTATTTTCAAGTGCCCGGGCCTTTATTGATGAGGGCAGTTTCTGCCTGTTCCGGTGTCACACTCATAAAAAAATATGATATTAAATAATTTTAAATATCATTCCATGAACCATTTACGAAGCCTGCAATATACCATTTTATGTAACCGATAGTTCAAAAACAGTTATTGGTAGTTACAGTTACCATTTGCATTTTACAGCTAAAGTTATCACAAAAAACACAGTGTATTAACTCCCTGAATAATAGTTGTTAACTCCGACCACATTTCTGACAATAACTTGAACACGTGGTTAAAAGTCTCAAATGAAAAGCAGAAGCAAAGGACAAAGATGGCACAAAGCCAGACTATATACCTACCACATAACCGTAGCCCACGCCCACTCTCCAACCACGTGGGCTCAGGGATCTCCGGGTGACAAAGTAATCAATTAGACCTATAGGAAATCACTGATCCTCCTTCCCAGTCAATAGCCCAATTTAATCGATAGTATGAGACAGCGAAAGCTAATCCAATCCCGGGGAAGGCCCGAATATTCTGAACAAAATGAACAGTAGATATATCATCAGCAATTTGGTAAAACTGCTCTTGGTAATAAACATTCTCTCTCTCTCTCTCCTCCTCTCTCTCTCTCCTCTCTCTCTCTCTCTCTCTCTCTCTCTCTCTCTCCTCTTCTCTCTCTCTCTCTCTCTCTCTCGAACCGTTATTCTCCACTCGGAAATGTCCAAATCTGAATCGATGTAACCTTTCCTTCTTTTACATACAACCAAGAAGAAGAAGAAGATATTACTTCCAGTCTTCTTTATATATATATATATATATATATATTATATATATATATATATATATATATATATATATATATATATATATACACACACACACAAAAACACACCAACATACACAAAATCCACACCAACATACGAACACACACATACACATATGCATGGTTCGTCCTCTATTCTTATGGATATATATACCTATAAATAAATATAGAAAATAAGAAATAAATACTGATATTCTAAGTACGATACAAACAAAAACATCTAAGCCGTAAAAATCCCATGTGTAAATCACTTCAAAAAAGTGAAAGCCTTAGGTCAGGTCAAGTATCTGAGAATGAGGTCAATTACTTCTCTTGCTCTTCTGCTTAAGCCTTTTTAAGCTACTCTTCTCTCTCAAAAAACTGGTCCTCTCTCTCTCTCTCCTCTCTCTCTCTCTCTCTCTCTCTCTCTCTCTCTCTCTCTCTCTCTCTCATTACACCCTCTTGTCTCTTCCTGGCACGCTTTGGCATCCTTCGCCACCGGCGCCATAATAGTGTAGCCATGCCAAAACAAAGGGCCACGTGTTCGCGGGCTCCACATGTATGCTCATAACAAAGCGTGTATGTGCATGCGTATGTAAGAATGTGCTTAAGCGTATGTTTGTGCGTTAAGCTGTGTATGAGTGAAAGTGTGTGCGTCAGTTTGAATGTGCATGCTTATGTGTAATTGTGTGCGTACGACTGTGCAAATGTGTGTATTAAAACGTATGTGTGTATTAATGATTGTGTGAGTGCATTAAAAGGTATGCGTGTATGCATGAGTATGTGTAGAAATGATTGATGTATGCGTGCATGTAGGCATATATACGGACGTGAGTATGTGTATTGATATACTTTTAACTCCTCGTCTCTTGGTCTTTTTTTCAGGATTTGCTACCTCATATATCTCTCCTTATATATATATATATATATATATATATATATATATATATATATATATATATATATATATATATATATATATATATATATATATATATATATACATATATATATGTGTGTGTGTGTGTGTGTGTGTGTGTGTGTGTGTGTGTGTGTGTGTGTGTGTGTGTGTGTGTGTGTGTGTGTGTATGTGTGTGTGTGTGTGTGTGTGAGTGTGTGTGTGTGTGTCTGTGTGTGTGTGTTTATAATTTTTCCATTAAGCGCATTCCAAAGATTGAGTATTCTTGTGTCTGCTCGTGTATGCGAATTGCAAGTAACTTACAGGTAATAGAAGTCTACGCTTATGAATGACATATACGCATATGTGCGTAAAATAATATTCTTATTCTTATTATAATTATTAATTATTATTATTATTATTATTATTATTATTTTATTATTATTATTATTATTTATTATTATAACGAAGCTAATGGAAAAACATGCACATAATAATATCTATAATATACTCTTAAAATAATATAAGGCTGAGTAAGGTCTGCAAGTAATAATAATACTGATAAAAATATTGATGATAATATCATCATCTTCAACAATAATAATAATAATAATAATAATAATAATAATAATAATAATAGTAATAATAACAATAATAATAACAAAATTAATAATAATAATAATAATAATAATAATAATAATAATAATAATAATAATAATAATAATAATAATAATATATCCATTTCAAGACTACAAAATTCACATATAAAAAAATGTACACACAACAAACATATCAATACAATACACAGCAAATAATCAAATTTCGAAAGAAGAGCTTGATACACACACACACAAACAAATAAACAAAACAAAACAAAACAAAACAAACCCTTTAATACACTGCACATAATCAAGTTAAATAAACAAAAAACAAAAACAAACCCTTTAATACACTGCACATAATCAAGTTTCGCAATTCCTGCCAAAGGATTATTTTCTTAAACCCACGACGCGAAGTGAGATTCATGCGATCGGTCTTGCGTGCTTTCAAAGCGAAAGATATTTAAGAAAATAATCCTAAATAATCTCGTGATAGTCATTACGAGGGATTTGGCAAGACGGTAAAAAGGCTTGTGCGAAGACAAGGAGTAGCTGGACGAAAGGGAATGAACACTCTACAAAGAGATTTTAAGAAAGATTTGCTGAATTGGATTGATGTCTTTACATGTAAATGTAGATTTTGTAGTAGTAGTAGTAGTAGTGGAATATCTAGTAGTAGTAGTAAGTAGTAGTAGTAGTGGAATATCTATTGCAAAAGATTTTATATACTTTGCTGACTACTAAGATCATCATTGCTTTGAATTCTCATGCTGCTAATGTGCATAATGTACGCTTACC
>JAXCGZ010008410.1:35000-37170 GCA_037179515.1 Halocaridina rubra
GTGAACACCAGATCAAGTAGTGATGGCTCATCCCCACCCCTGGCTCTTGTTGGTTCCATTACATGTTGGTGTAGGAAATTCCCTTGTACGCAATCTAGGAATCTTGCCCCAAAGGAGTCCTCACCACTGTGTGGGTCAAGATTTATCCAATCTATCTCTTTATGATTAAAGTCTCCCATAATCAAAATCCTACATTTTTTCTCCCGCGCCATGTTAACAACTGAGTTTATGACTTCAATCGTACCTATATGACTTTCCTCATAAATTTCAAGCCTATTTTGGTTCCTTGGTGGGTTGTATACAACAGTTATTATAATGCTCTCTGACCCAGTATTTATGCGAGCAACAAGAAATTCCCTGAACTCACTTTCTATAGCCAAGTTTATCTCTTCAACTTGAATCCTCTCACTTATGAGCAGTGCTATCCCTCCACCAGTCCTCTCAGATCTTTCGACCCTTAGTATTCTGAAGCCCTTAGGAAAAACTGTGACACTGTTTATGTCCTCACTCAACTTAGTCTCTGTAATTGCTACTATATCTGCCTTACTGTTGTGAATCCTATCTTTTAATTCTACTGCCTTACCAGCTAATCCATCAGCATTTGTGTATAACAATCTTAATGAGGCCCCATCCCCTGATCTTCTGTCATTATCTTCTTTATCTCCCCTTTGTCTGGAAGTATTCCGTAACGAAAATTTTTCTTCTCTTCTTCATTTCTTTCATCATTTAACCTTCTTGCCTCTTGCAACAAGTTTTTGATCTTTCCCATCTCTTCCTGTGTTCTGTATCGTCTAATGAACACTTCTTTGCATTCTTGAAGGTCTTTTAGACTTTTTTTTCTCAACAATATTTCCCTACATGTCTCCCCTCTCTCAAAGGTTACTTTTGTTGGTCTCGGCTTTCCTTCCCTCGAATATTTACCTAGTTGGTGTATGTTTACAATATCCTCAGGACCACATACTACTCCAAGCTTTCTTATCAGGTCTACAACGTTAGCTTTATTTTCTTCAAGTCTCCCCTGCCATGTTGGCTCCTGGGATTCACTTATGCCTGAGATTACCACTGTCTTCTCCTTATCAAGTGCCTGTCAGATGAGTGGGTTTGCCCTTTCCATCACAACGTCTTTCATTTTTTCGATTACTGTCTCTTTATAGTCAACTGTTTGTATGTTTTCCAGTGCCACCACCTTTACAGCCTCTTTTACTGCCACATTCCCCTTTAGTGCATCAGCAAAGGACGTTTTCATGGCATCATTTTCCATATTCAGCTCCTGGAACTCTTTTCTGAACTGTTCAATGTTTTCCTTAATCTGAACATTCCAAGCAGCAATCTCGTCTCTCTCAGAAGATAGCAGTGAACTAACATCTAATTCCTTTAGGTTGTCATTTAGCTGTTTGTTTTTATCTTCTTGATTAGAAATTCTAGATTCTAGTTGACTCTTTTCCCCTTCCAGCTTCTTTATTCTTTTTTCTAGTTCCTTTCTCTCCTGCCCTTGTGCTTTATTTGCTTCCTCCAAAGATCTTATTTGTTCTCTGAGTGTTTCATTCTCTTTCATTTCTCCATCCATATTCCGAATTTTATCATCAAGGCTTGCAACCATTTCCTCTAACTTCTTGATTCTCTGTTTAAGTCCTCTGATGACTACCCCTTCTCCCGACCCATGGGTGGGAGAGGTTTGGGACAGAGATGGCTTCATTTTTATGTTCTCCCTCTCACAGAATATAGAAAGAAGACGAGAAAGAGGAAAAAAAAAAGAAAAGAGAAAAACTTCTAATTTACCTTCACACAGAATTTTTATATCTCCATATAAGTGCTATTTAGTGACTCAGTTTGTATCCTTTCTGGTAACACACATCTTAACTTAAAAACTTGACCATGGTAATTTAAGTATAAAAAGAAAAAGAAAAACAAAAGTCAAACCTGAAGGAAAATTCGAATTTGTGTTCGAGGTGGCACCCACCTGTTTCTGTTATATATTCTTCCTAACTGATAAACTGACTTGCTAACCAAGATATGTTATCACGGGATTTAGACTTTACATTTAACTCAATATATATACAAAATAACAAAATAGCAAACGAGAAAGCTAAAAGAAAAGCAAAAAAAATGAAGAAAATAGGACTGCTGTACTACTTGGCAACTTAACTCAGTACTGTTGACAGGTGGGTAT
>JAXCGZ010008411.1:0-7500 GCA_037179515.1 Halocaridina rubra
GTTTTCGCACGAAGCTTCAAACTATGACCTCTAGTTCTAGAACCTGCTATATCAAAATATCGATCCCTATCCACTCTATCATAACCATGAAGGAATTTAAAGACTGTCACCATATCCCCCCTCACTCTTCTAGCTTCGAGTGATGGTAAGTCTAATTCCCTCAGCCTCTCATCATAACTGAGATTGCGTATTTCTGGCACCAGTTTCGTGGCATGTCTTTGAACTTTTTCAAGCTTAGCTATGTGCTTTTTCAAGTGCAGATTCCAAAAGGGGGCTGCATATTCGAGTTTTGGCCTCACATAGGTTACATAAAGATTTCTGAACATTTCCTTGTCCATGTGCCTGAAGGCTACCCTTACATTTGATAAGAATGCATATGCTACCCTTACTATGCCATTTATATGTATTTCTGGAGACAAATCTGCCAGTATGTTTACTCCTAGATCTCTCTCATTTTCTGTCTCTTGAAGTTGTACTCCAGCCACCGAGTAGTCAAGCTTGGGCCTTCTTGCACTTGTACCCATTCTCATTACCTTACATTCTGAAGCATTGCATTTCATTAGCCACTTTTCTGACCACTCATGCAGATTATTTAGATCCTCCTGAAGTTCTCTACCATTGTTCTCGTTTTTTACTTTCTTCACAATCTTTGCATCATCTGCAAACATATTCATGAATGAATTTACAGACTCTGGTAGGTCATTTACATATACAAGGAACAAAAGTGGCCCTAAAACTGAACCCTGTGGAACTCCACTACTAACTCTTCTCCATTCGGACACTGTCTTACTCTAACCCTCTGTTCCCTTCCTTCTAAGTAAGTGTGTGTGTGTGTGTGTGTGTGTGTGTGTGTGTGTGTGTGTGTGTGTGTGTGTGTGTGTGTGTGTGTGTGTGTGTGTAATTACCTAATTGTGTTTACGGTAAAGAGCCCAAAGCTCGTATCTTCCCGTCTCCTCATCGGTTCCATTTTAGACTTAGTGATACTTATCATACCTGTCCTTAAAACTATGGATCGAGATAGCATTAACTACCTCCTCGCTTAGCCAATTCCAATTATCAACTACTCTTACGCTGAAAAAGTATTTCCTTACATCCTGCAAAGAAGTTTTCTTACGAAGCTTCAAACTATGACCTCTAGTTCTAGAGCCAGCCATATCAAAATATCGATCCCTATCCACTCTATCATAACCATGAAGGAATTTAAAGACTGTCACCATATCCCCCCTCACTCTTCTAGCTTCGAGTGATGGTAAGTCTAATTCCTTCAGCCTCTCATCATAACTGAGATTGCCTATTTCTGGCACCAGTTTCGTGGCATGTCTTTGAACTTTTTCAAGCTTAGCTATGTGCTTTTTCAAGTGCGGATTCCAAAAGGGGGCTGCATATTCGAGTTTTGGCCTCACATAGGTTACATAAATATTTCTGAACATTTCCTTGTCCATGTGCCTGAAGGCTACCCTTACGTTTGATAAGAATGCATATGCTACCCTTACTATGCCATTTATATGTATTTCTGGAGACAAATCTGCCAGTATGTTTACTCCTAGATCTCTCTCATTTTCTGTCTCTTGAAGTTGTACTCCAGCCACCGAGTAGTCAAGCTTGGGCCTTCTTGCACTTGTACCCATTCTCATTACCTCACATTTTGAAGTATTGAATTTCATTAGCCACTTTTCTGACCACTCATGCAGACTATTTAGATATTCCTGAAGTTCTCTACCATTGTTCTCGCTTCTTACTCTCTTTGTGTGATTACCTAATTGTGATTACCTAATTGTGTTTACGGGAAAGAGCCCAAAGCTCGTATCTTCCCGTCTCCTCATCGGTTCCATTTTAGACTTAGTGATACTTATCATACCTGTCCTTAAAACTATGGATTGAGATAGCATTAACTACCTCCTCGCTTAGCCAATTCCAATTATCAACTACTCCTACACTGAAAAAGTATTTCCTTACATCCTGCAAAGAAGTTTTCGCACGAAGCTTCAAACTATGACCTCTAGTTCTAGAGCCAGCCATATCGAAATATCGATCCCTATCCACTCTATCATAACCATGAAGGAATTTAAAGACTGTCACCATATCCCCCTTACTCTTCTAGCTTCGAGTGATGGTAAGTCTAATTCCCTCAGCCTCTCATCATAACTGAGATTGCGTATTTCTGGCACCAGTTTTGTGGCATGTCTTTGAACTTTTTCAAGCTTAGCTATGTGCTTTTTCAAGTGCGGATTCCAAAAGGGGGCTGCATATTCGAGTTTTGGCCTAACATAGGTTACATTAATATTTCTGAACATTTCCTTGTCCATGTGCCTGAAGGCTACCCTTACATTTGATAAGAATGCATATGCTGCCCTTACTATGCCATTTATATGTATTTCTGGAGACAAATCTGCCAGTATGTTTACTCCTAGATCTCTCTCATTTTCTGTCTCTTGAAGTTGTACTCCAGCCACCGAGTAGTCAAGCTTGGGCCTTCTTGCACTTATGTGTGTGTGTGCGTGTGTGTGTGTGTGCGTGTGTGTGTGTGTGTGTGTGTGTGTGTGTGTGTGTGTGTGTGTATTGCTATCATCAATAGAACCATTCACTCAGTTGGTATCCAGCCAAGAGCATAAACAGCAGGTGGAAAAAGAAAAGAAGTAAATGTATAAAGAGAGAGCATTAAAGAGCTCAATGTGTATTTACATTGGATGAAGAATGATTCAGTTACATGCATGAGTCTCTGGAAGTCTTGATAAACATACTGAATATTCCACAAAGAAAAATATCGACTGTTACCTTACCATTGCTTGCGTTGGTTAAATCCTGACTGCAACCTATATTCCATGAAAGTCCCCATGAACCCGCTATGTAGAAAGCAAGATCCAAATGTCCTTTAACACGTATTTCTTTCTTATATTGTCCAACTTCAATGGTCAGTATGTTATCATAATCCTGTTAAATATTGGGTTAATTTTTGTATAGTTAGTAATTAATCATAAAAAAAAAATTCTTATTATCAAATGTGCATCATATATACTGTTGGACTGGAATGAAAACCTGTATAAGTGCTTCCATGTAAATTCCATTCATGTAGAATCCACCCCGAAAATTCTTCCTCGAAAATTCCTCCTACGAAACTCCCCCCCCCCCCAACGAAAATACCACCCCACGAAATTTTCTCCCAACCAGATCCCAAGAAATGATTCTTTGGCACAAATTTGTGTCAAAGAATCATTTCTTGACGAGAAGAGTGTTACTCTTCAACTGGGATATTCGACATGGTGTTTCTTCAACACCTTTATATATCTATTGCAGTTTTCTCCGATGCCTTTCATGGGATACTAAATATCAGCAGATATATATATATATATATATATATATATATATATATATATATATATATATATATATATATATATATATATATATATATATATATATATATATATATATATATACACACACACATAGTTCGCTTTTTACGAGTGTTTATAATCCGCGAAATTGGAATAACGCCCCTAAAAAATAATAGTAAAAAAAATACGATATACACTAATAACGCCCATGCAAAAAATAATCGAAAACAAATTTTCATTTTAGTAAATAATCGACCGCCTTTGAGGCACTTTTAAGCCATACTGCCATGTGCGTCAGTGTCTCTTTACCCAGCATACTGCGTGGATATATCACTTGTTCTAACTGTGTTTGTGTTAAGGTGTGTATATCATCAGGAAAAAAGCGTGCATGGGCGCATCAGCTGATACGGAAGTGGCAAAACGTTTGCAGATAGAGGTTCGTTCTCCCGCATCCTCCTCCTCTTCAACCATTTAATGCGATCGGATATTATGGAGAGAATGGAAAAAATGCTAAGTACATTAGCTGGATGAGCATTAAGAACAAACAGCAAACAAACTTGCGATATAATATCGTCAGGGAAATAACGTGCGAGAGTGCATCAGCTGATACGGAGGTGGCAAAACGTTTGCAGATAGAGATTTGTTCTTCCGTATCATCCTCCTCTTCTGCTGCTTAATGCGACCAGATATTATGGAGAGAATGGATAAAAAGCATTAAGAACAAACAGCAAATAAACCTGCCATATAATATATCGTCAGGGAAAAAGCGTGCTAGAGCAAAAACGATTGCAGAAAGAGGTTCGTTCTCCCGCATCCTCGTGCTCACCGCCACCATGCACGTCCCAGTGTATGCCTGTTGAACACCGCTTAATAGAGTGCATTAATTTGTTTACTGTACAGTAAATCTGTATATCATTAATACTGTACACTATTTGCATGTTAATATAAATAACTACAGTTCTTTTTGCTTCGTTATGTACTTATAAAATATGTTTTACTTATCTTATATTTTAGGTATAATGTGTCTATGTATGGTTGTGAAACATATCTATCCCCATTATCATTGTTTCTTATGGAAAATGACTCGCTACATTACGCGATTACTACATTATGCGGCACTTCTGAGAGCCTGTCTTCGCGTTATTACAAGAACTATGTGTATATACACACACACACACACACACACACACACACACACATACACACACACACACACACACACACACACACACATATATATATATATATATATATATATATATATATATATATATATATATATATATATATAAATATACAGGTAATAGAACATTGTCGAAAGTCTGTGTCGAAAGAAAAAAAAGTGTCAAAAGAACCTAACCTAACCTAGCCAAAGCTAACCTAACATAACCTAACCTTTCGACATTTTGGGGAGAACATTTCGTGGGGTTGGTAATTTTGTGGAGTGGAGTTTTTGTGGGAGGAAGTTTTGGGGTGGATTTTACGGGTGACCCCCTATGAATATATACACAGTAGAGAGGCGAGTCTTCTAGGGAGGAGAGGGTGATAGGGGGTATATATGCTGTGGCTAGTGGATATGGAGAGGTCAGAGGAAAATGGTCCAGTTATTTTGGCGCATTGAGTAACTGGGGATAAGAGGCGGTGATTGGAACTGTGAGAGATGGTACAAGAATCCCGGTGATAGGTGAGGAGGATGGTATATCAGTTATGTGATAGGCGATACGATTGGTATTGAAAGTTATAGAAGCATGTGAGGCACCATGGTTAAGAGAATACCATGTGAAATACTTGTCTAAAGGTGAATGAGCAATGTTGGAAGGCATGATGAGGCTGTTATATGTGTGCTAAAAGGGCAAAGGAGGTTTCCAAGTGATTGAAAGAGTATTTGTAGTTTCACTTTGTAAAGGAAATGGAAATAGGTACAATGAAGCATGCTTAGAAAAATTGGATTGATGAATGTGGTTGGTGAGGTTTATGGACTTGTGTAAACTGAGAGACCAGGAGAGGAACGGGAAAAGTAAGAGCATTGTTGGTGTAGGAGAGAAAGACGCTGCATGGATCAAGTGGGTGTGTGAGAAGTATACAGTGAAAGGTGAAGTGTTTTCAGATGATCTATTGATTTGAAAAGAAAAGCTCATAACATGGCTCACAGAGGAGCATTTTTCATATTGTTACATATGTATAGAATATGAGGAAGTCCCTTGAAATAGGTCAAGAGTTTTCACAAGAGTAGTAAACTATGTAGCAATAGGCTAGAGTCAGTGATATAAGGTGAACAAGAGGGTTCTGTGAGAGTCATTCAGTGTTTACAAGGATGGTATGGTAAGGGGAGTAAATACAAGAGTGGAAACCAAAGGTTTGATTAGAGAGTGAAAAAATAAAAGGTAAATTAATAAATATTTGAGAATGACACTTGTCCCATTCTGGGGAGAAACAGAGGCCATTGGTGTGATATTGTGTGCAATGGGCATGTGTGTGTGTGTGTGTGTGTGTGAGAGAGAGAGAGAGAGAGAGAGAGAGAGAGAGAGAGAGAGAAGAGAGAGAGAGAGAGAGAGAGAGAGAGAGAGAGAGAGAGAGAGGAGAGAGAGAGAGAGAGAGAGAGAGAGAGAGAGAGAGAGAGAGAGAGAGAGAGAGAGGAGAGAGAGAGAGAGAGAGAGAGAGAGAGAGAGAGAGAGAGAGAGAAAGTGAAAAGGAAGTTGAGAGTGAATGTGATGGGGAGGGTAATGCTTGTATGGCAGTCATGATGGATGGATGGATTCGGTTTTACGTCACAAACTCCCTTTTTACTAAGGGCTAGGACGGTTGCCTTCTTACGAAGGACTTGTTTTGGCAGATGTAATCGTTACCCTGAGTGTATGCCCTTACTAACCTCAGTCCGTGACGGGGCGCGAACCCTCGACTTGCCGCCTCAGAGTTGCAGACGCTACCGTTTTGCCACGAAGACCACTTGTATGGCAGTCATGAGTTGTACCATAATTATATGAATTTTATATTATTCTGTCTTTTCATTTCCATTTTCCTCACGAGGTTCTTCCCCTGCTAGAGCCAATTGATGTGCAGTTTTAAATTTTTACTTCTGGGCTTCTTGCTTGGCTGATGATAATAATAATAATAATAATAGTAATATTATTATTATTAATAATAATAATAATAATGATAATAATAATAATAATAATAATAATAATAATAATAATAATAATAATAATAATAATAATAATGACGATGATAATAATAATAATAATAATAATAATAATAATAATAATAATAATAATAATAATAATAATAATAATGATAATAATAATGACGATGATAATAATAATAATAATAATAATAATAATAATAATAATAATAATAATAATAATAATAATAATAATAATAAAAATAATAATAATAATATTATATATCTACCTTGGCTGTTTCACCCTTTAATTGGGGGGTAGCCGACATGAAAAAAGAAAACAATAAGGGGATTACTTTGCTCTATGGGCAATGTCGAGGGAGCTAGCGACCATTCAGATGGCACTGCTGGAGAGCCACATCCCATCCTCCCTGCTCTCCAACAACCTGTGTCACTTCACAACTGCCAACTCCCCTACTGCCCCTACCATTGGGCTACCTCTGTAAGATGCAGCCCCGTGATAACAGCAGATGCCCATCAGAGCTGCGTCACAATCGCTCGCCACTCATTCCTATTCCTAGCACGCTCACTTGCTTCCCTCACATCCATCCTCTTATCATTCAGGGCTCTTCTTACTCCATCCATCCACCCAAACCTAGGCCTCCCTCTCGCATTTCTCCCATCAACTCTCGCATTCATCACTTTTTTCAGCAGTCTTTCATCATCCATGCTTTCCACATGGCCAAACCATCTCAGAACATTCATTATCTACTCTGGCTGCAATTTCTCTCCTCACACCGTTCTTGCTCTCACCACTTCATTCCTAACCCTATCCAACCGAGATACACCAATCATATTCCTCAGGCATTTTATCTCAGACACATTTAGTTTCCGTCTCTCACTTACTTTCATATCCCATCACTCAGATCCATACATCACAGTTGGCACAACCACTTTCTCATACAAAAATTTCTTAACATTCATTTCCAACCCTCTATTCTTCATCACTCCTTTCAACGCACCCAACACTTTACATCCTTCATTCAC
>JAXCGZ010008411.1:12500-15000 GCA_037179515.1 Halocaridina rubra
CACATGATGGTTCACCCGCAATGTATTCTGTGTGCTACACTTAACAAAGAAAAAATATCAAGATAATATAGGATAGTCATCCAACCCTAATTCCCCAATACCAACACGTCTGTGGTCATCCTCATGGTCGCAGTTTGCCCATCCCTGGTCTAGATCATCATGAGTACTGCAAAACAACTATGTCACCCTTTGCCTAAATTGTCATGGTTTCGGTTTTACGTCACGAACTCCCTTTTCTACTAAGGGCTAGGACGGTTGCCTTCTTGCGAAGGACTTGCTTTGGCATGAGTGTATGCCCTTACTAACCTCAGTCCGTGACGGGGCGCGAACCCTCGACTTGCCGCCTCAGAGTCGCGGACGCTACCATTTTGCCACGGAGACTGCCCTTTGTCTAAATTGTCATAAGTATGGCAAATCCTATGTCACGCTTTTGTTACACGATATACAGAAATGAAATTTTAATTGATTAGGGAATTGCATAGAACCGTAGTCTCCGTGGCAAAATGGTAGCGTCCGCGACTCTGAGGCGGCAGGTCGAGGATTGGCGCCCCGTCACGAGCTGAGATTAGTAAGGGCATACACTCAGGGTAACGATTACATCTGCCAAAACAAGTCCTTCGCAAGAAGACAACCGTCCTAGCCCTTAGTTGAAAAGGGAGTTCGTGACGTAAAACCGAAATCAGGGAATTGCATAGAACCGTGAGGCAAAACTCGCTTTACCAATATAAGTGACAAAACCTGAATGTGAATTTCTAGAACTGATCATAAGTACCATTCTTATTACAATCATGGAGGTCCCTTGTTAGAATTGACACTGTCAAGTAATGCAATATGATCACTTATGTAATTTAGCCTGTCCACCATTAAATATAGACTCTTCTAAGCTACAGCTGAAAGGTCTTGTGGACTTACATGAGTCTGTCCTGGACAGTTCGATGTTAAGTCTTCCTTCAGTTACGGTTCTCTTTTTATGCCTACATCAACACCGAATATTCTTGGATATTCGTTACACATGTCTTATTATCCCTTCACATCTAACAAGTCACAACATTCCCCATTTCTATTTCTCTTTATGCTTTCTTCGTGTCCAGGCCTGATGAGGGTAGATTTTTTTTTTTTTTTTGCCTGTCCTGGTATCACAATCATAAAAAAAAATTAATCTCACCACATCTACCACACAAAACCATCTTTAGCTCTGGAATTTCCACTGGTAATATATGCAAAATATCTCATTTGTATTGGTAATTTTTGCTAAAACAAAAAAATTAGAAAAAACGAATACCAGGAATTGCTTATTGGGTTTCTTTGCTGAACCATTTTTAATTTTACTTAAGAGAAGCCTTGTGAAGATAATGTTCCATCACAGACCTAATCAATTCCCAGGGAAAACCACGTAAAGGATGCCACCAACCTTTATTTTGTAGCTCAAGGAGTTCTGGCAAAGAGAGGTGCTGTAAAAAAAAATAAAAAAAAAATACCTATGCGTTGGATTCGGGACCTACAGAGTAGGAGCCAACTGGTGTGTCGTAAGAGTCGACTAAATGTGTCTGAGCGAGGGGACTGGAAATCTCTGTATTTTCTCTTTCCAATGAGTTAGGACAATTTCCTTTGATTCAGTAACTCCCTTTATGAGGGGAAAATGGTTTATGTATATGGATAGATAGGACTTATAAATGTAATGATGAGTAATACATCCTTACCCCAAGCTCTGCAGTTAAACGCTACGTAGGTCTCTCGATCATGTAAGGCTGGCATCGACAGGACGGTAGAATTTCCTTCTATAGCAAACGATATTACTTTCCACCCTAAGACGTTGTTACTAGTTTCCACTGGTGTGCAGTCATTTTCATTATCCTTCGTGATCTGAAGCATTGTTGTTCCATCGCCTTCATGTTTGACGCAAAAATCGTTTGGGAAATGTTCAAAACTGGAAGAACTGACGTATACCGAGTTGTAGCCAGGGGGACGATGCAGCAGGAATCTCTGATGTGTTATATCTTTCATTGGGTACACCACGCAAGCTGAAGAATTGTAGAAATTAGTATTGTATAATAATATGTCCCCCTGAAGGAGGGAGTAAGCCCCACTGGGGAAGGGGGTAAGTAAACTTCCTCCGTGTTCCCCTGCGCGTCGTAAATGTTGACTCAATGGGGCGGAGCAAGGGGACTGGGAATCCCTTCCTCTGTATTTACTTCCCACAAAAAAGTCAAAGTATTTTCTTTGACTCAGCCCCCCCTCAAAAGGGGAAATATGGCTTTGGTATATGGATGGATAATAAAATGCATTATGAAAAATAATAATTATAATCGTTATAATTATACTGGAGCAAATGGATACAGAAAATTGCAAATTGTAGATGAAATAACACATATTTCATAATTATCCAATATAATATTTACTGCTTGAGAAACATAAAATGCCAAAACAGGATCCCTTTATTAAATATGTGTCCTAGGTTCAAGTCCAGGTCGGGGTAAAAATGATACACGTTTTCACATAT
>JAXCGZ010008411.1:20000-37116 GCA_037179515.1 Halocaridina rubra
GTAGATATATTTACTAATACATTCATTAAATGTCTCAATAGCTGTTCACCGGTAGTTACAGTACAGCTAACTAGACCCTTTGCCCCATGGATCGATGAGAACTTAAAGAAATCAATAAAAGAAAAAAATGAGTTACAGGCAGAGCTAAGAAAAGACAGAGGTAATGACGAACTTGTAAATCAATTCAAACATAAAAAGAAAAGTGTTGAACGAGCGCTAGATGCTGCTAAAGACAATCACTTCAAAGAAAAATTTAATTCTTGCAGGGGTAACAGTCGGGAATCATGGCGGGTTTTTAAAGACATGTTACCTGGTTTAAAGAATTCCAAGTCACCAAATTATGACAATCCGTTAGAGAAAGCTAACGAATTTAATGAATATTTTTCTGAAATTGGAGAACAAGCTTTTAGAAAATCTCAAGAAGGAATGGAACATACGCCACTATCACACTGGGCAAGCGAATCCCCACATCCTAATATCGCTCGCTTTAGACCACAACCTGTAGATGTAAACACAGTCATTTTAACTTTCAAAAATCTTAATGAAATAAAATCAGTAGGCTCAGACGATATACCGTTCAGATATTTGATGGATTCTCTTCCAATTTTAATTTTTTATATTACAATCATTGTTAATACGTCAATAGTGACAGGTATATTCCCTAATCTATGGAAGCACCCATATGTACTACCTTTTTATAAAAATGGGGATATAGATGCTGTCGGAAACTACCGACCCATCTCTTTATTACCAATTCTTTCAAAGGTCCTAGAAAAAATAGTGGAAACACAGCTCATGTCATTTCTAGAAGCGAATTCTTTGTTCTCAGAGAGTCAACACGGCTTCCGAAGATGCTTGTCAACAGAAACAGCGTTGTTAAAGGTCACAGAACGCATTTATAGTAACATGGATAACCAACAAGTATCTCTTCTGTTATTGCTAGATCTGTCAAAGGCATTCGATAGTGTATCCCATGACATTCTTCTAAGGAAATGTAATAAATTAAATATCGATGAATTCTGGTTCAGTGATTATTTAAAAGATAGATTCCAATCTGTAAAAATCAATTCTGTTGTGTCAACACGTAGAGATGTGAAATTTGGGGTTCCTCAGGGATTAATCCTAGGACCTGTTTTGTTTTTAATCTATATAAATGATATGGCAGAAGTTCTTGAAAAATATTTTTGGTACAGTATGCGGATGATTGTCAGTTGGTATTATCTGATAAAGTATGTAATGTAGAAGATCTTTTAAAGTTAGCAGAATATGCACTGGATGAGGCAAAAGTATATTTTCAGAAAAAATGGATTGAACGTGAACGAACAAAAACACAATGCATGTTTGTTGGTTCACGCCAGTTAATATCTCTTCTCCCCCCTAATATCAAGATTAATTTTGGTAGTACTGTGATCACACCATCTGTATCTGTAAAGAATTTAGGAGTCAATATGGACACTTATCTCTTATATGACGTACATATCAGTCATATTGTCAAGAAGGTAAACGGCGTATTATGATAATAAATAGAATAAAAGATAGATTCGATAAATCAATGAAAATCATGGTTGTTCAGTCACTAGCCCTTAGTATAATGAATTACTGTTCCAAAATATGGGGCATGACCACTAAACAGCAGCTTGACACGGTTCAAAAAGTAGAAAATTTCGCAGCAAAAATAGCTACAGGAGGAGCTAAAAAATATGACCACGTCACCCCAATCTTAAAGGAACTAAATTGGTTAAAAATTGAATCCAAAATAGAATTTGATATCTGTGCCTTTACTTATAAAATATGCCATAACTTACTTCCTTCCTGGCTATTTTCTTTTCCCTCTGTAAGTGACGTGAACCCACGTTCTACTCGACAATATAGAGATCTATTTGTGCCAAGAACAAGAACAGATTTGGGAGGAAAGTCAATAACTGTCAGAGGACCTAGAGACTGGAACAACATCCCAGATGATGTAAAAGACTCCTCATCATTTCAAGCATTTAAAAGGAAGCTTAAATCTTATTTATTCAATTAATAATATAATCAATAACTGTAATAGATGAGAAAGATCATTATTTTAAATTTTTTGACAATATTATTTTTTAGATGTGTAAGTTCTCACAGTAAAGATTTTATTTTGTATATAGTAAGTAATTTACAGTACCTTGTACTGTAAAGTATGAAGAATAACCAATGTATCTTTTGGAAATAAACTTTTTGGTTTGATTTGATTCTCTCTCTCTCTCACTCTTCAATATATATATATATATATATATATATATATATATATATATATATATATATATATATATATATATATATATATATATATATATATATATATATATATATATATATATATATATATATATATATATATATATGCATATATATATATATATATATATATATATATATATATATATATATATATATATATATATATATATATATATATATATATATATATATATATATATGTATATATATATATATATATATATATATATATATATATATATATATATATATATATAATTACCTAAATGTTATTTCCCAATTGATAATATATGTATATATATATATATATATATATATATATATATATATATATATATATATATATATATATATATATATAAATATATAATTACCTAAATGTTATTTCCCAATTGTGTTTACGGGAAATAGACCCAAGCTCGTAACTTCCCGTCTCCTCGTCGGTTTCATTTTGTACTTAGTCATACTTATCGTACTTGCCCTTAAAACTACGGATTGAGCTAGCATTAACTAACTCCTCGCTTGGCGAATTATCAACTACTCTTACACTGAAAAAAAGTACTTCCTCGCATCCTGCAAAGAAGCTTTCTTACGAAGCTTCAAACTACGACCTCTAGCTCTAGTGCCAGCGATATCAATTCTGTCATAACCATGAAGGAAGTTAAAAACCCGTCACCATACTCCTCTCATTCTTCTATCTTCGAGGGATAGCAAGTCTAATTCCCTAAGCCTCTCCTCATAACTGAGATTACGTATTTCTGGCAACAATTTCGTGACATGTCTTTGAACATTTTCCAGTTTAACTACGTGCTTTTTCAAGTGTGGATTTCAAAAGGGGGTTGCATATTCAGGATATGGCTTCACATAGGTTACATAAATATTTCTGAACATTTCCTAGTCCATGTGCCTGAAGGCTACCCTTACATTTGCTAAGAAAGCATATGCTGCCCATACTATGCCATTTATAATTATTTCTGGAGACAAATCTGCCAGTATGTTTACTTCTAGATCTCTCTCATTTTCTGTCTCTTGGAGTTGTACTCCTGCCACCGAGTAGTCAAGCTTAGGCCTTCTTGCACTTGTACCCATTCTCATTACCTTACATTTTGAAGTATTGAATTTCATTAGCCACTTTTCTGACCACTCATGCAGATTATTTAGATCTTCCTGAAGTTCTCTACCACTGTTCTCGTTTCCTACTTTCTTCACAATCTTTGCATCATCTGCAAACATATTCATGAATGAATTTACTGACTCTGGTAGGTCATTTACTTATACGAGGAACAAAAGTGGCCCTAAAACTGAACCTGTGGAACTCCACTACTACCTCTTCTCCATTCAGACACTGAGTGCCTTACTCTAACCCCCTGTTCCCTTCCTTCTAAGTAAGTTTTTATCCATTCCAAGACATGTCCACCTATTCTAGCCATTGCTTGCAGCTTCTTAATGAGTCTCCCATGTGGAACAGTGTCAAACGCTTTCTGGAAGTCTATGAATATGCAATCTGCCCATCCCTCTCTTTCCTGTAAGATTCGGCTTACCTCATCATAAAGTTTTAATAAGTTTGTTACTGTTGACCTACCTTCTCTGAAGCCATGTTGCCCCACTGACAAAAAGTTGAAGGAATCTATGTGAAGAGAGATATGTTTTCTTAGTAGTTTCTCCATAACTTTGCAAACTATGCTGGTCAAGGAAACTGATCTATAGTTTAGGGCCGTATCCCTCCTTCCCCTTTTGAAGATAGGTATCACGTTTGCTTGTTTCCAGCATCTTAGAATCTCCCCTGACTCCAGTGACTTTTTAAATATAATGCTTAGTAGTGTGTGTGTGTGTGTGTGTGTGTGTGTGTGTGTGTGTGTGTGTGTGTGTGTGTGTGTGTGTGTGTGTGTGTGTGTGTGTGTGTGTGTGTGTGTGTGTGTGTCCAGAATGATAAATATATACTTTGATACTTAAATGATCGGGTGAGATATATATCATGTGTAATACTGTACATTCTACGAAATTATTTGAATTTCCATTTTAATTTTACTTGTACTGATGCCATTAGAATATTACAGTAAGATATTTCTTAATAATAACTTTTACTAAATGAAAATTATTTAAAAGCATTACTTCCAGCCTACGTGTGTGATATTGTAAACATATATTTCAGTAAATTGTACAAAAATATTATAACTATCATTTTAATTCTGATAGCTTTTGGTATGAATTGAAAGGTAGGCTAATTCCTAACATCAAATTGCATAATAAATTAAATTTACTCCTAACTACAAATCTATAAAACAAAATTATAAAAAAGTTGTGTATGGGATTGCAAACAAAGTTATAGTGCATTGTAGGGATTATATGAATGAACTTATAATTCCGTCAGCTCTGATACAGATTCATATCCATGATAGCCTAATTCTTAATGTTATAGCTCAGATAACGTGAAATTGCAATTGAAAAACCATGATTTCATGGATAGTGGGTAAGGATTCTAATTGAAATGCTGATGTAAAAATATTTTATGAGTAAGATATTACTTAGTCAGCACTTATCCGAATTAAACACAATTTAGATTAGGCTATGTAGCTTGCTTTAATAATTTGGCTGGGGAACTCATAATTATTAAATGAAAAAAGAAAAGAAAAATCTTATAGCCTAAGCCAGCTCCAATACGAATTAAAATCAAAATTAGATTATATTCCTGGTTATAATAAGGGATTTTGAAAACGTTAACTTACTTAAAGTAACACAAGTAGGGTATGTAGATGAAACTTCCAGGATTTCAAACAAGAATAACACAGGGCCAAATTCTCGGAGGTCGCAGTACAACGCACTAATCTGCTGGTGGACATATAACTGACAGCTTGGGTGTCTCGGGTGCAGCCGAACCCAGCGGGAAGAATGATCCAGATGGTGTGACGTCATTGCATTTTCCTACCAAATGCACCAGGCCATCTGTCTCGGAGGTTACGGTCGGAGTGTCTTGCTGTTTCTAAAGCTGTAGAGTGTCACAAGATCCAGCTCCGTGTTTGGGTTGTTGCAAACCATAGAATGAGGTAGGGCTTTCGTGCCCCTTTCTCTATGATAAAATATGAACCATTGTCCATTGGACTGACTACATGTTAAGTAGTTGTAGAGCTTCTTGTGTTTGCTCAAGGGCTTTCAGCAACCCATAATGCTCTGAATTTACAATAAAATGGCAATATGATTTCTTTCTGCCTTGACGACTTGCTCCAAGATATTGGATCAGTCGTATTTCTTAGTCTTTTTCGTTCAATTTCCATACTTAACCAAACGCAAAAATGATTGGCTTTTTGATGTTATGTATTTCGTGTGCATAGGAAGTACCTGACTACGAATGTTAACGTGGACATTTTCATTACAATGTCTTCGTTCAGATTAGCACAAGTCTTCTTGTCGGCCTTAGGCTTTCGTAAGGGTTTGACAGAGTTTATAAGGAGAAATACTTCTAAGACTAAAGCCATCTATATTAAAATACTTCTCCTTATAAACTCTGTCTAGTTATTTTAATGAATTTGCAAACTATGATCTATAGTATAGGTCATAGTTTGAAAATTCATTAAAATAACGTCTGTGCAGAATTTTAGAAAATATTTTATTTATGTGTATATATATATATATATATATATATATATATATATATATATATATATATATATATATATATATTTATATATATATATATATATATATATATATATATATATATATATATATATATATATATATATATATATATATATATATATATATATATATATATACATATATATACATATATATATATATATACATTTTTTTTCCTTTAATGCCACGGTACATAACAGGATGTACTTATACATGCGAATACACTGTAACTCACAAGTGTCATAATGTTTGAATCAACAGTTAAAAATTATTTGTAACTTCCGTCAAGTGTAAAAATCGTTTTGATTTCCAGATTCCATAACTATACCTAATCTATTTTTTTTTTCCTAAGTAAATCATACCCTTCAGTTATTTATTATTCTATGTTTATTCATTTAAGGTTATATGTCTGCTCAAGACGTTTACATGTATATATATATATATATATATATATATATATATATATATATATATATATATATATATATATATATATATATATATATATATATATATATATATATATATATATATATATATATATATGCAATTTATATGAATTACACTGAACTGTTACCATACAGTCAAAAATGGTAGGAAAAGGCCCATTAAAGAAAACAACGTGAAGTATATTTAATGCATTTATTATTTTCGTGACCTAATCTGGTCACCTTCTCAAAGTACAATGTAAAGAAATGCAGGCTCTCTTTCTTCTCATTGTACTTCGAGAAGGTGACCAGAGTAGGTCGCAAGTTTAATAAGTACTTTAAATATTTTTTCTAGTTTTTTCTTTAATGGGCCTTTTTCTGCAATATATATATATATATATATATATATATATATATATATATATATATATATATATATATATATATATATATATATATATACATATATATATATATATATATATATATATATATATATATATATATATATATATATATATATATATATATATATATATATATATATATATATATATATATATATATATATATATATATATATATATATATATATATATATATATGTATATATATATATATATATATATATATATATATATATATATATATATATATATATATGAATAATTTTTTTACCCCGACCGGGACTCGAACCTAGGACTTATGATTACTAAGTCAAGGCGCTACCACTACACCACAGAAGGTTAAAAGGAATCAAACCTTATAGCTTATATCTGCTATACTTAGGAATGAACGCATTCTAACTGAATGCCACTATATTCATATTACAGATTCCCCAACCTCACTCGTGGCTTCATTATAGCATTTAATTCAAGTCCCAATCTCATTCGGGCCATGAAATAACCAAGCAAGCACATTACATATGTGAAAACATGAATAATTTTTTTACCCCGACCGGGACTCGAACCTAGGACTTATGATTACTAAGTCAAGGCGCTACCACTACACCACAGAAGGTTAAAAGGAATCAAACCTTATAGCTTATATCTGCTATACTTAGGAATGAACGCATTCTAATTGAATGCCACTATATTCATATTACAGGTTCCCCAACCTCACTCGTGGCTTCATTATAGCATTTAATTCAAGTCCCAATCTCATTCGGGCCATGAAATAACCAAGCAAGCACATTACATATGTGAAAACATGAATAATTTTTTTTACCCCGACCGGGACTCGAACCTAGGACTTATGATTACTAAGTCAAGGCGCTACCACTACACCACAGAAGGTTAAAAGGAATCAAACCTTATAGCTTATATCTGCTATACTTAGGAATGAACGCATTCTAACTGAATGCCACTATATTCATATTACAGATTCCCCAACCTCACTCGTGGCTTCATTATAGCATTTAATTCAAGTCCCAATCTCATTCGGGCCATGAAATAACCAAGCAAGCACATTACATATGTGAAAACATGAATAATTTTTTTACCCCGACCGGGGGTATATAGATATAGATATAGATATAGATATATATATATATATATATATATATATATATATATATATATATATATATATATATATACACACACACACTTATAATGACCAAATTGATTGAGGAGCAAACTAGCTTAGCTTAGTGCCGGTCCCTAGCCCGGATCAGTAATGAAGATAAAGATTATTTTTCCTCAGCGGAAATAAATAACTAATCTCACTGTAAAGAAGTAAGAACATCAGGAAACCCCAGAGTATAACCTTACCCAACTTAACCTAACCTTACCTAACCCTATGTAACAATGGCACAACACCACTGATTATTAATGAGATGGCATTTAAAAAAAGATTTTATGAAGGATAAACTCTTTTGAAAGGTGATTTAACAGGCTAGCGAGAAACAGTTTCTTTATATAGACATGAGAAGAGCTCTTGCTAAAAACTAAATAATCGAATTTATATAATCTTATGTTGGATATCACGACTACCCTTTGACTGAGAAGTTAAAATGCAAAAGGATGACATTTAAAGCCAATGATAATATCAGTGAAATGTATAGAATGTACTGTGACCACGTGCTTTGATATTCTAATTCCTCTGTTTCGAGGTCTTCGCTGTATGGCTGCAGTGACTCCGACAGGAAAAGGCCGTTTAGAGAAGCGTTGTATTTTAATTTTTGATACCAGAGGCTGAGACTTATTGCGGAGGCTTCACTTTTTGCCCTGACCTGTTGGAAAATAAGATTATGTTACGAGAAAATTTTAACCATTACATCCAAATATGGATGTTTCATTTTTTGCTCTCTCCTAATGAAGGATCCATCCATATACCAAAGCCATATTCCCCCTTATAAGGAGGGTGGCTGAGTCAAAGACAATACTTTGACTTTTGTGGGAGTTAAATACAGAGGAGGGGATTCCCAGCCCCCTAGCTCCCCCCATTTAGTCGACTTTTACGACACGCAGGGGAACACGGAGGAAGTAGTCTTTCCCCCCCTCCCCCAGGGAGGATATAATCACGAAACAAGATAAGTTCATTAAATTCAGAATATTTATTTGGTGTTAAGGGCTAAACAGACGATCAATATTACTGACAGTATTTCCTGTACTGTCATTATTACTGTCGGTGTGTCCATCATATGAACGTAGTAGTTCACACCAATAGAATAGTGTCAGTATTTTTACTGACAGTAATAATGATCGTCTGTACCCCCCTTTAGGGTAATCCCTTTCATCTAGGCAGGTTCGGTGAACACACCATATGATGTGTAGAGTCAGGAATTTGCACAGCCACTTAAAGAACTCGAACACAGATCAGAAAAAAAATAAATTCTTTTGGGGTTCTCAGGAAAAACGAAAATTGTTAGAACTAATTATTTAGCACCTGTAGATTCTGAATTCGGGATATCTGCTTACCTGTCTGCAAGCTCTACTCTGCCCTTTGCCTGCGTCAGAACAGTTCTTGAAATGGTAGTGATGAAAAAGTCCTGGATCCAGAGCTCTTTTAAAAAACAGAAAATAAATAAAAAGAAAAATTAGCATTTATTACAGATCATTTTTTCTGTTATTATTTTATGGCATCTTAGTTTTCTATTACGACTGTAATAAATACTCTGTTGTTTGTTCCTATTTTGCGTCACGAACTCCCTTTTCAACCAAGGGCTAGGACGGTTGCTTTCTTGAGAAGGACTTGTTTTGGCAGATGTAATCGCTACTCTGAGTGCATGCCCTTGCTAACCTCAGACCGTGACGGGGCGCGAACCCTCGACACGGTCTGAATAAGTACTCTGTTGTTTGGAAGACTTTTATATGTTTGACACCAGGACAGGCAAGAAAATCGCTCTCATCGAGCCAGGGCACCAAGAGAGCATTGAGACAAAGAAACAGTAGCACCTTAAGGATAAGGCAGAAAAAAAGGGGGATGATAAACAATAGGAAAGAAGAGGCTGAAAGAAAAGTCGAAGTAATTAATCCACTAGAAATATGGCAGGATTAGGTCCAAATATAACGATAGATCAGCTTTTTAAGTGAAGACAGGCCATAAGAGTTAGGGAAGACAGAAGGAGGAAGGGAGTTCCAGAGTCTGGAGGTGAAAGAAAAGACGCAGTCACTACCTCAACGAATCCGAGAGTTACAAATCTTCACACAGTGTTGAGATGAGTTCGCTTGGCGAGTGCTACACGGCTCCGGCAGCAAGGGGGGGAGGACGCAACTCTCCAATTCATCAGAGCAGCAACTGAAGTAGTATTGGTAGGAAAGAGAAAGAGATGTTACTTTAGGACAAAAAGAAAGTGAATCCTGGTTAGAAATAAAAGGAAGGTCATTGATGAGTCTGATGGCTTTAGATTCAACTCTATCAAGGAAATAAGTATAAGAAAAAACACCAATATTTTTAAAACTGTATTCTAAGCAGGTACGAAAAAGACCTTAATAGATTTTGAATAATTGAGAAGAGGGAGGGCAATGATGAAAATGAAATAGAACTCACGTTTTTTTATAAGCAATTTTAGACATTTGGATTATGACTCCTCCAAGACAAGTTAGAGGCTATCTGAATTCCTGATATGTTAGAAGAATTAAGAGGTTAAGATTTTTTGCTTTCGAAGATAATAGGGGTATTGAAAGGAGAAGAATATAATGAGATAGCCAGAATATGTCTTGGTGGCATTAAATTTTACAAAATTTTGGTTGTCACACTCAGCTACTCTGTAAATCGAAGTTAATAGTTGAAAAAATAATGATACCGGACTGATTTAGAGTAGCAGATGAAGGTCGTGAAGAGAAGGTAGAGGAGAATAAATGGTAAAATCGTCGATAAAGGCGTGAAGAAGAGAGGAAGATTGGACTGTAGAAGGAAATTGTTGAAGAGGAGGAGCAGAGTAAGAGTAAGAACAGAGCCTTGTGGAATACAACTGGAAACTGGTAAGAAGCTAGATGTTGCACGTCAACAACCAAAGACTTGAAACGGTTAGAAAGAAGAATGGTTAGCCTTCTTAGGAACAGTCTGACTTAGATCTTGCTTCCAAATGAAAGATAAAAACTGGTTGAGAGAATGAGACGTTAAATACGGCAGAGCAAAGGGAGTCAGGTCACTTGAAAACACCTTAAGGAACATTGCATAAATACCATCGCGTCCTGATGCTTTGTTCGTCTTTAAAGAGCGAAGAACCCTATGGACTTTGTTTGAAGAAAGAATAATGGAGGACATAGAGTTAGAGAGAGGTAAAGCACATGGGTCAGAATTCCTTTCGGATAAGCTAGAAATAAATGAGAGGCAAAAGGAGTGGTTTTGTCAGTTGGAAAGTAAGCTATAGAATTGTCAGGACAAGAGAGAGGAGAAAGCTTGAGTTACAGAAGTTTTTTGAGATTTTTGGCAAAGGACTTAAAAAATTTATCAATGAGAGAAGAGTTAAGGCCTCAAATTTCCTTCTAAAATAGGAAGCTTTTGACTTACGAATATCAATAGTGTACTGATTACTAGCTGTATGAAAGCAGAGCGAGTTAAATCAGGAGGAAAGGCTTGATAAGACCTGTATTTCTGATCACTGGCCTGAACAGCCATGGAGCAGGCACGGTAATATCAAGAAGTAGAGGGAAAAAAGTTTTGAAATAGAAGTGAATGAACGCCTCCATTCCCGAAATTATGATCACCACAGCTTTTAGGGCTATCTGATTATGATTGCGGGTCTGAAAGTTAGTTATACAAACCACTATGTTGGGTACGCTTATAGTGCTGAATCCGGAGCAGAGTAAGAGGAATTGATGGTGAGGGAGAAGAAAAGAGAGTACAGAAAATAGCGAGAAATGTGAATCAGTTCAGGGGATGCATGGCTATACAGCAAGGTTTCAAACAGAAGGAGGAGTTTAAAAAGGGATGTACCCAACTGCTGTTCCAGAGACGACAGATTAGAGTTCAGAACACTGAGGTTAGAAAACTGTTTATCGAAAGCAGGAGATCTAACAGGAAGTGCAAGGTTATGGGCAGAACCAGTACTATCACAAAGCATATCTATCTTCACGCCAATTGTGGAGTCAACAAGATCCCACGGGATTCTTATTATCCCTGTATGCCGGTTACTGTGGGACATAAGTTTGAGAGAGAGAGAGAGAGAGAGAGAGAGAGAGAGAGAGAGAGAGAGAGAGAGAGAGAGAGAGAGAGAGAGAGAGAGAGAGAGAGAGAGAGAGATGGATAGATAGATAAATAGATAGATCGATAGATAGATAAATATGCATATATATATATATATATATATATATATATATATATATATATATATATATATATATATATATATATATATATATATATATATATATATATATATATATATATATATATATATATATATATATATATATATATATATATATACTATATATATATATATATATATATATATATATATATATATATATATATATATATTGATAGATAGATAGATAGATAGATAGTTAGATAGATTCATATATATATATATATATATATATATATATATATATATATATATATTATATATATATATATATATATATATATATATATATATATATATATTTATATATGAATATATATTTATATATACATGCATATATATATATATATATATATATATATATATATATATATATATATATATATATATATATATATATATATATATATATATATATATATATATATGTATATATGTGTGTGTGTGTGTGTGTACATGTATGTGTGTGTGTGTGTGACCAAAATAGCTATCAAAAATAATGGATTACCGTGCATAAATAATGTGTTGTCTTAAGAGTAATTTAGCATCATCTATATATCTCTTAATACCTTATAACTTTATATTTTTTCTTGATTGTAGCAGCCAAGAAGTTGACATCTTCTCCACCCCATCCTTTTCTCTTCTTTTTAAATCCGTCGATCTTCAACAAGTCTGTCCTGTGTATACACACCGTGCCTATAAATACACATGTGTTAATTTGTAATCAATTGTCGGTTTTTATTAAGCTTAGTTATTTCTTCTTTTCCAGTTCCTCGTAATTCTTTCATTTTATTATATATTATTATTATTATTATTATTATTATTATTATTATTATTATTATTATTATTATTATTATTATTATTATTATTATTATTATTATTATTATTATTATTGTTATTATTATTATTATCATTATTATTATTATTATTATTATTATTATTATTATTATTATTATTATTATTATTATTATTATTATTATTTTTATTATCATTATTATTATTACTATTATTATTATTATTATTATTATTATTATTATTATTATTATTATTATTATTATTATTATCATTGTTATTATTACTATCATTATTATTATTATTATTATTATTATTATTATTATTATTATTATTATTATTATTATTATTATTATTATTATTATGTAAATCCAGATACTAGAATAGAAAAGCAGTTTACCTCAGTGCCACTCCTAAGCCTATATCAATGGAGGTGGTTGATGTCTGGAAGGGCATAAGGCCATTAAAATTTAACCCAATAACTAACATGAGTCTCCCAGGGCTAATAAAATACAGTGACACTTTAGGAACATTGGATAAAATTGCCGTTAATAAAGGATATTGCTTAATGGTTTCTGTAAAATATGAGTGCAAATATCTATTAATTTTTTTTTTATTATGGTCATAACATCATTCCTCTTCAAGCCATATAATAATGATGTACTCGAGAGACAGGTCTTATCGCCAACACACTTAGCTAGCTCAATTGACGGGATTTACCAAATCGACAAACGCCACTAATCCTTCCTTGTTTGTTTCGGTTTAACGTCACGGAGTCCCTTTTCAACTAAGGGCTAGGACGGTTGTCTTCTTGCGAAGGACTTGTTTGGGCAGATGTAATCGTTACCCTGAATGCATGCCCTTGCTAACCTCAGACCGTGACGGGGCGCGAACCCTCGACATGACGCCTCAGAGTAGCGGACGCTACCGCTTGAGCCACGGTGACTACTACTACTCCTTTCTTCTTATCCCTAAAAGTGATATGAATAGAGACAAAGCTTTGGACCTTATAGGTGACAATTAGTCACTGATCACTCATCACAAATCCGAGAAATGTAAATACAATTAAAGGCTTACAGTTAAATCTCTAATACCGGTAGTATTAGTATTATATGTAACACGTTTCCAACCCAATCTCCACACTTACTAAAGCCTGTTTGTTCAGACTTTGCCCTGGGCAGTGGAGAAGGGAGAAATGTTCATTCCTACCTTATTTTCTCCACTGTTGCTTTACAATAATTAGACCCGATTGGTTTGAGCTGTAGCAGGAAGGTGACTGAAAAATAATGACCCATAATAAACTTACAAATGGTTTCCCTAAGTACTATCTAACATACAGAAGAGTATATTGGAAGACGGAACCATCAGTTACAAGAACAGACTATTATTATGACGTCATTGTCTACAACCAATCAAAGCTGAGCTACTCTGACGTCACAAGTCCCTTGAACCAATCAACGTGGATTCTTTTTCATTCCCTGCCACGGCAGATTCATCAGCCTTCTTTTAAAATAAAAAATGCATTCTAGTGAAATCTATTTGTAAGTTATATGGGTCATTATTTTTCAGTCACCTTCCTGCAAGAGCTCAAATCAGTCGGGACTATTTATTGTAAAGTAGCAGTGGAGAAAATAAGGTAGGAATTAATTTTTCACCTTTCTTCACTGCCTAGGGCAAAGTCTGATCGAATAGGCTATAATGGTCACTGTATTCATATCCATCTTTTGTACTGTAGGCATTAATCATATATTATCAATTTTCTAGTGAGCACTTAGAATGTAATTCCAATTTAGTAACCATGAGTATCATGTGGACATTGTTCGTCACCCCAAATTTTAATTTTCATGTCTATCATTCTATCTAATGGCCTAGTTCTCATCTTTTCCTATTTTTGTGGACATGAGCCATGTCCCTTATGCTGGTGTCAGCGTCTTCCTCATATCTTCTGGATATTAACCTTTACTAACATCCTAGTATCCCAGTCTATCTTCTACCATCCGACACTTAGTATGTCCTTCACTCTCCGTTAATGCCTTATATTATGTGGACACTTATGTCCCACACTCTCCAGTAATATCCTATATCTCATGAACGCTCATTATATCCCCACACTCTTAAGTAACATCTTATATCTTGTACACAAATATAATATTCCTGCACTTTCCAGTAATATTTCCTAAATTTTAGGTATTTACCATGTTTACAATGTCTAGAAATAATCTTATCTTTTAGCAAGATAATATTCTCCTGCACTCTAAATTATATCACCATTAATATTGGGTATTTACACAGTGCACACACTCTCCAGTAAATATATCCGACCTAATGGACACTTATCATGTCTTCACCTTCTCCAACTATTTTTCCTCAGGTGTGTGGACGATTCCCAAATCCTCACTTTTATCAGTAAATATTTCCAATATTATTGACACTTATTATGCCTCCGTCTTTTCAGATGGTATCTCCAATGTTGTGGATACTTACCATATCCACACTCTTTCCAGTAGCATCTTCTATCCTATGGATACTTACCAAGTCCACATTCTTTCCAAAAATCTGTTCTTATGTTGTGGACACTTACCATATCCCCACTCTTTTCAGAAGTATGTCCTATCTTTAGAGTACTTACTACGTTAGCACTTGCTCCAATAATATCTCCAGTATTTTGAGATCTTACCATGTCCAACTCTCTCAAGTATTATTTCCTATATTTTGGTTACTTACCATGTCCCCTCATGTTCCAATTACATATCGAATCTTGTGGGAACTTACCATATCTTCACTCTTTCCAATTAAGTCTCCTATCTTGTGAATACTTACCATGTCCCCATACCCTCCAGTATCCATATATGTCTCCAATCTTATGGGTTAGAAGAGGTGGAGGTATCTTTTTCCCTTGAACTGGGTAAATGAAATCTGGATTGTAGAGGGAGAAGACTACTGGAAAATATACCTGTAGGAAATAATGATGCAGTCTAGTAACTCTCGTTTAGTCATATTATATATGATAGCTTTGAAATTAAGGAATTGGTCTCACACAATTCCTATTGGCCAGTGGTTGAAATGAAAGTAAAATATACATATGGAGAAATGTTCCTTTGCAGTGTCATGAATTGATTATATGCAACTTTTTCTGTCTTCCTCTGAGCCACTGGCCATGCAATTGACATTGGCCAAATATGGCCAAGTGTATAGGCTATCTGTAACCTACTGCAGAATAGTTTTCTCAAGTTTATCAGTAAATATATATTTTAGATCAGTATCTTAAATATTCATTACCTGTGATCCTAGAATAGCATTGTTCTGACACCGAAGTATAAAATCTGAGGAAACGAAAACATCGACATCACAGAGAAAGACAATTTCTGCCTGGATACTGGTCTGTTCCACACCCACTTGTAAACCCATTGATCTGGAAAACGGCTGAGATTCCAATAAAATAAAGTCAGTTTCCAGTCTTTCTGTTGTATTCTGAACCTCGTCAAGCAGCTTACGGTTGATTTCAGTATACTTATCATTAAAATAAACGATGGTAAGGCCCAGTTTCTGCTCTTCCCCTTTCAATAAATCCTGGATGTTCTGGAGGAAGATCTTGAAAGTAAGAGGCCTTCCCTTAAGTGGTACGATTATATTCACTGAAGGATTGCTTCGCTGATGAGGCTGTTGATGATAGAAGGTGACCTTACTTTCATTTAAACTTTGAAAAAGTGTCACTCTTTCAGAATGCTGACTTACTAGGTCGTGGCAAGTTATATCATATTCTACTCCTTTTGTAGGAATGAATCTGTACCTGTAGTGGTCAGTGGTTAGAAAGTTATATATATCGAATCTTTTGATATTAAATGTCTAGCATAGAAACAGGAAATTGTAAACAATAAAACAAAATTAAAAGGAAACAGAAATATAATACGATGATGATTAAAAAAAAAAGTAATAACAACAATAATAATAATAATAATAATAATAATAATAATAATAATAATAATAATAATAATAATAATAATAATAATAATAATAATAATAATAATAATAATAGTAATAACAATAATAATAATAATAATAATAATAATAATAATAATAATAATAATAATAATAATAATAATAATAATAATAATAATAATAATAATAACGATAATAATAATAAAAATAGGAAAAATAATATTAATTATAAAGCAGCAAAAATAAAATATTATTATTATTATTAATTTAATTACTATTTTGCTATTATTAC
>JAXCGZ010008412.1:5000-10000 GCA_037179515.1 Halocaridina rubra
CATCATGGCATGACATGTTCTAACTCATAATGTCATAACATGACACTCAAAGGCAGTCTATAACTGCTCTTGGCCCCTAGAGCGATACAGGTGGGTCTCCGTCTACCCCCCCTTACCCCTAATCGTTAAAATCTCACCTCTGAAAACTCACCACAATCAATTCCTCACCTGATAAGTCACACTCGACTTCCCTTTGACTTAGGCCCGATTTCTTAACCAGTGTATGGCTAGGATCCCGTACGGGATCCTAGTCATACACACAACCGCGTCAGATGCATTAATGAAATCCATATGTGTGTGTCTAGCTAACTAACAATATGGTATCCTTGGTTTACACTGTTTAAGAAATCGGGACATAGGCCCCTAATCGACAATTTACTTCATACACTTGATAATCATGCTCTAGTACTCGATCCATTATCCCTAATGCAACACCTCAAGATCTTCATTAAAATACCCAATTCAAGTCCGCTGTACGACACCCTGAGTCAGTGAGGAGGTCTCTCTACAACGACTATGAAACACTCTTGAGTTACGTCCTGCACCCAAAGCCCCGTAATCTACCGTACATGTATATTTCGATCTGTTATAGCACACTCAACCCGAGTTCCCTACTTGACACCTTCAATCATTCCCTCTTCCCGTAAATATTCTATGTCATTCCAGATCCCCTGATCGACACTCAGTCAACCATTTGCATCACATATTCTACTTAAAGTTTTCTAATCAACTCCTTGGATCTAAATCCTCAAGTCCTTTCTTACTTATCACCCTAAATCATTCACTTTCCCCCTTGGTTTTGTCTTTCCTTAAAGTCCCCAAGTCAATATACTCATCCCTCTGACTCACGTACCCGACCCCTAGTCCACTAATTAACATTTCCATCTAATGACGGAAGTACATGTGCGTTTTCCCTAATCAATTCCATCCCTTGGCCCCTAATCTACAACTCAAATTATTTGGCTAAGTTACTCATGACGCTAACGTCCCATAATCAACATTTCGGCCTCTTTCATCAAATACTCAAAAGTCCCCCTTTTTCCCCCTTTAACAATGTATTTTTTAAATCTCCTAAGCAGCACACACAACTTATTGACAAAGGTAAGCTATTAGACACCTTTAGTCCTTTCCTAAATCCCTTACCAACTCACGAATCGACAGTTCCCTTCTGATTGGTGTATCTACCAAACCCTAAGTTGCTTAATACATCTTTAATTATGAATGAATCACCTGAGACAAATACCTGACCTCTCTGACTCACGTACTTAACAAGAAGTCGCTTAATAAGTACAGTCGTAACACGCTGGCTTCGCATTCACGAGGTCGAGAGATCGGTTCCCGTCCAAGACCGAAAGTTTAAGCTGTTTACTGGCAGGTTACTGCTGTGGCTGACGAATACCCATTGCATAATGGAAATAAAGGTTGTTATTATTGTTATTATTATTATCATTATTATTATTATTATTATTATCATCATTATTATTATTCTATCATGAGCGCCCCCCCCCCCTAAACAAGTTTCATTCATTTATTATCGTGATTCCTTAGTCCACCCTCGTAACGGCCTCCTGATATATGTCCAAATCTCTCCACACGGCCAAATTTTTTCTCACAAATTTCCCCTTCGCCAAGTAAGCCCCTTTTACCATGACCTTCCCAAAGAACGCCCCTTCCCCAACCTTTTTTTTTTTACTTGTCACCTAGCACATACTGGTCAAAATGTTTCATTCGGGACAAAAATTACAAACGGAAAAATGGACCAAGTAGGAACCAATACGCTCTATATATATATATATATATATATATATATATATATATATATATATATATATATATATATATATATATATATATATATATATATATATATATATATATATATATATATATATATAAAGAGAGAGAGAGAGAGAGAGAGAGAGAATGTGTGTGTGTGATTACCTAATTGTGATTACCTAATTGTGTTTACGGGAAAGAGCCCAAAGCTCGTATCTTCCCGTCTCCTGATCGGTTCCATTTTAGACTTAGTGATACTTATCATACCTGTCCTTAAAACTATGGATTGAGATAGCATTAACTACCTCCTCGCTTAGCGAATTCCAATTATCAACTACTCTTACATTGAAAAAGTATTTCCTTACATCCTGCAAAGAAGTTTTCTTACGAAGCTTCAAACTATGACCTCTAGTTCTAGAGCCAGCCATATCAAAATATCGATCCCTATCCACTCTATCATAACCATGAAGGAATTTAAAGACTGTCACCATATCCCCCCTCACTCTTCTAGCTTCCAGTGATGGTAAGTCTAATTCCCTCAGCCTCTCATCATAACTGAGATTGCGTATTTCTGGCACCAGTTTCGTGGCATGTCTTTGAACTTTTTCAAGCTTAGCTATGTGCTTTTTCAAGTGCGGATTCCAAAAGGGGGCTGCATATTCAAGTTTTGGCCTCACATAGGTTACATATATATTTCTGAACATTTCCTTGTCCATGTGCCTGAAGGCTACCCTTACATTTGATAAGAATTAATATGCTGCCCTTACTATGCCATTTATATGTATTTCTGGAGACAAATCTGCCAGTATGTTTACTCCTAGATCTCTCTCATTTTCTGTCACTTGAAGTTGTACTCCAGCCACCGAGTAGTCAAGCTTGGGCCTTCTTGCACTTGTACCCATTCTCATTACCTTACATTTTGAAGTATTGAATTTCATTAGCCACTTTTCTGACCACTCATGCAGATTATTTAGATCCTCCTGAAGTTCTCTACCATTGTTCTCGTTTTTTACTTTCTTCACAATCTTTGCATCATCTGCAAACATATTCATGAATGAATTTACACACTCTGGTAGGTCATTTACATATTATACACGGAACAAAAGTGGCCCTAAAACTGAACCCTGTGAAACTCCACTACTAACTCTTCTCCATTCAGACACTGAGTGTCTTACTCTAACCCTCTGTTCCCTTCCTTCTAAGTAAGTTTTTATCCATTCCAAAACATTTCCACCTATTCTAGCCATTGACTGCAGCTTCCTAATAAGTCTCCCATGTGGAACAGTGTCAAACGCTTTCTGGGAGTCTAGGAATATGCAATCTGCCCAGCCCTCTCTTTCCTGTAAGATTTGGCTTACCTCATCATAAAATTCTAATAAGTTTGTTACTGTTGATCTACCTTCTCTGAAGCCATGTTGCCTCACTGACAAAAAGTTGAAGGATTCCAAGTGAAGAGAGATATGTTTCCTTAGTACTTTCTCCATAACTTTGCAAACTATGCTGGTCAAGGAAACTGGTCTATAGTTCAGAGCCGTATCCCTCCTTCCCTTTTTGAAGATAGGTATCACATTTGCTTGCTTCCAGCATCTTGGAATCTCCCCCGACTCCAGTGACTCCTTAAATATGATACTTAGTGCCACTGATATTGTGTTTGCGCATTTCTTAAGCACATGAGGGGATATGTCATCAGGACCTGTAGCTTTATGAACATCTAAATCCATCAGCGCTTTGCATACCTCTGTGGCTGTAAGGTTGATGTTCTCTAATACCGGCCCTTGAGCTTCTATCACTGCAATCTGAGGGGGTGGGGTATTTTCTACTGTAAATACTGACTGAAACTCCTTGTTCAATTCTTTGCAGATCTCTTCATCCGTCTCAGTGATGCTTCCATCCGCTCTCTTTAGCCTTAAAACCTGTTCTTTTACCTTAAATTTTCCTCTGATAAAGCTGTGGAAAAGCTTGGGATTTTATTTAGCCTTCCTGGTGATGTCCCTCTCATAGTCTCTTTCTGCCTCTCTCCTTTTACTTAGGTAGTCATTTTTTGCTCTTTTGTAGGTTTGCCAGGCATTTATGTTTTTTCTCCTCCTATACCTTTTCCAGCATTTATTTGTGTGTGTGTGTGTGTGTGTGTGTGTGAGGGGGCGACAAATTTGCCATTATTGAATTCTGAGCCAGGTAAGGTTCTGATCCGCCATTTACCGTTGATCCAATGATATACTCAGTAATGACTGCTGAGTTAACATAAGCTATTGCACATGGTTCAGGAGGAGAATATAGAACTCATGAACTCCTTAGAGGAAATTCACTCCCTATATCCATCCATCCAATGGAAACTATCGAATATTAGATAGATAAATCCTAAAAGGAAACAATATACAATACGAGGAACATTCATCACTACGTTGCGTTCTAATATTAATTGAAAGGCATGACAGGGATTCGACGTGGGGAATTCCACAGCAATTAACCCCTCATAAAAAAAAAAACATTCGGAAACATAACCCGTGGTGGGTGCGCCATGGGGGGGAGGGAAAAATCTGGAGGGAGTTACTAGCCATTGCGATTGGCGCTTTATATTTTCATCATACTTCGCAGTTAAAATACCCACATTAATTCGCATATGTTTAAGTCCGTAAAACAAGAAAGATATTGGACTGACAAATACAGCTGAACTAGGAATCCTATAGCAAATGCTCGCACGATGAAACTGTCTGACAGGAGTCACAAATGACGGAACAGTCTGCCAGAGGAAAAAAAAAAAAAAAAAAAAAGGTCAATGTATTTTACATACATATGAGCTCTAATCCTGTAAAAATTATTCTAATATGTTGTGATATATATATATATATATATATATATATATATATATATATATATATATATATATATATATATATATATATTGAGGAAATAAAGGAATTTTATTTTATTTAAAACTAATTAATTAAGAAAACATTTAACTCTCCCCATTAATGAAGGTGACTGCCTCCGGATGGGCGGGATAAACTTGGGAGATTTAAGTAGGGTCTTGGCGTACACGAATATCTTAATTAATTTAATAAGACGTATCTAATTTGTATTTGAACGAGGGTCTGCCTGTTTAGGAGGATATTTAATATTATACAAACTTTGACGGGGGGGGGGGGTAGAGAGCACTGGAATTATACGAGTCAAAATTGTATGTGAGAAGCAGCAATGCGAATTTCTATGATCTTAGTTTATAT
>JAXCGZ010008412.1:17500-37085 GCA_037179515.1 Halocaridina rubra
AGGGTGGTCGCCAACCGGCACAGGCCCCAACCCCCCACTGTGGTGCCCAGCCACAGCAGTAACCTCCCCAGTAAACAGCTTAAACTCTCTTGCCTGGACGAGGCGCGATCCGTCGACCTCGCGAATGCGAGGCCAGCGCGTTACCACTGTACTAGCCAGGAGGCTGGCTCGCTCACCTATTTCATTAAATCAGCTCTTAAATCACCCTGAGATTTAAGGGGTGTTAATTTTTCTCCTCTGCCAACTGGGAAAAATATCATATAATAATAACTATGCTTTCAAATTCATGCCTCATACTACCGGTATGCGAATTTGGGACTTGTAGAAAAGGAGTCCACACTTTAATGTGTTAGATATAAAGATATTAAAGCAGGAAACTTAAATCACTGATGTTTCTAAATTACAAATGGCACCATTGCGTCTTCGTGCGCTAGCTAAAGAAAGGTTAGCAGAATGGCATAAATCTTCAATTAAAAAGTGCAGTGGATGCACCCACTGTGATTCTTGAAAATCAGTAGACTAAACCTCATATTACTGTTTTATGACTCCTGTGACTAAGGCCCCATTAATTTAACAGCGTAAACCTAGGATACCATATTGTTAGTTAGTAGAGACACAATTGGATTTCATAAACGCATCTGATGCGGTTGTGTATGGCTAGGATCCCGCAAGGGATCCTAGCCATACACAGAACCGCGTCAGATGCGTTTATGAAATCCATTTGTGTCTAGCTAACTAACAATAAGGTATTCTAGGTTTACACTGCTTAAGAAAGCGGGCCTAAGAGAACTAACTTTCGGCTCTTTATCGACAGGTCCAGATTCGAATCCTGACAGTAGAAGACAAAAATTTGGAATGATTTTGATAAGTAAAAAGATTTTAATGTTCATCAATAATAATAATAATAATAATAATAACAACAATAATAATAATAATAATAATAATAATAATAATAATAATAATAATAATAATAATTCTTTTTCAAACGAGACTCCATGTCCCGCTGAAGACGAATAGTAGTAAAAAAAAAAAATTAAAACTGAAGTGGCTCCAATATAACCAGCCCATTTGAGCCTATACTTATTCGGCAAATTTTCTCATATTTATAAGGGGTTGCTGTATATCACTTAGCACTTGGAACTAATGGCAGTTTTGGCTAAAAGTTTTACAACTGGATACCTATCCTGACACAAGCTCCTAGGCTTGAGTCCAGAACAAACTAGAGCTGGCTTGCTCCCACAATGCTTATATTTCCGTTGTTCTCCCCCAAAGGAAAAAAAATCAGGGGTCCGGACAGCCAGCATCAAGCCCTTTTATCTTATTAGTCGCCTCCTCTACGATAATTTACTAAGTTAACCCATGACACCATCCACCCGTTGTTACACTACAGCTGCAGGGTCTTTAGACTTCAATAGGACTGTTCTGGACGGAACGATGTTAAGTTTTCCGTTCGTTACGGATCTTTTTCTATCCCTACATCAACACATAATAGTCTTGGATATTCGTTACAGATCTCTTAGCATCCCTTCTTATCTGACAAGTCAAAAAACTCCTCATCTCTGTTTCTCTTTACTTTATGTTTTCTTCGTCCATAGGCCCGATGAGGGAATATTTTGTGGGGGGTTGGTCCAAGTGTCAAAATTATAAAAACAAAATGGAATACGAGTGTCGAATTTCCACCCCTTCCATCACCTGGGATAATAATAATAATAATAATAATAATAATAATAATAATAATAATAATTATAATAATAATAATAATTATTATTATTATTATTTGCCTTGATGGAAAACAAGAGGGACTTCCACCCTTCCATGCCCTAATATGTCGGTGGAAACACCTAGACTAGCCTAAAAGGGATGGGGGAGGGGCTGGCCATTGCTCCCTCTCAGAGATTCTGTTCTTGCCGTAAACGACTGTTGGATGAGGAGGAGGAAAGCATGATGCGCTCCTGGTACCACAGTTCATCTGTTACGGATGTGATTACCCTGCAGGTGTGTGGAAAAAAAAAAACTCTCCCAGGATAGCTTTTCCGCCAGTCTGTTAAATCAATCTGACAATTAGTAATTTTTGAAACAAATTTAATATATAGTATTCGTACACTAAAATTATATTTCATTCACAACAAGCCTACTGAGTTCCAAGAAGTTACAAAACAGTCGTTTAAGCATAAAACTAAACAACAATACAGCTCTAATATGAAATTAAGACTAGGTAAGTCAGACAACAAGTGTGTGTACATATGCGCTTGCATGTAAGTGAAACAGTCTACACAAGTTACTATGGCAACCGATAAAAGAAACATTACACATATGACACTGGCCGTGAGACACTCCTGGCGTGGGGTATGTGACACAGGTGTCATTACTGACACAATTGCACAATAATTTTAAATGAGAAGAGTGCAGAAATTTATATAATGATAATAATAATAATAATAATAATAATAATAATAATAATAATAATAATAATAGCTTTAATTTCATGCAATTAAATTAACAGATTGAATCGTCAGGCCTACATAAACACAAAATAAACCAAGGATATAAACACATAAACAGGACTGGCCAGGACAGCTTGATGTTGAATCTTCCTTCCGTTATCATTCCTTTCCTATGCCTACATCTACACCCAATATTCTGGCAAATTCGTTACACATCTCCTATTATTAGTATCCATTCACATCTGACAAGTAACAAAACTCCATATCAATATATTGTGTATCATTCTTTAATATCAGTATTGACTTTAATTTGGAAATGAGTTATCTTGATGCCCGGGCCCGATGAGGTCAATTTTCTTTGCTCGTCCCGGTATCAATAGTAAAATAAATCAATTCTGAGTAAACTTTTATTAAAATATCGTCTACTGTGTCACGATGAAAAATGCGAGTAGTGATATGCACACGGAATGCAATTTATAATGCAGTTGGGTGGAAAATAAAGAGTAAAAGGTCAAATTTGAGATAACAAATGTCCAGGATCCGAAGCGGAGATTAAAACATTTTGGGAGAGAGAGAGAGAGAGAGAGAGAGAGAGAGAGAGAGAGAGAGAGAGAGAGAGAGAGAGAGAGAGAGAGAGAGAGAGAGAGAGAGAGAGAGAGAGAGAGAGAGAGAGAGAGAGAGAGAGAGAGAGAGAGAGAGAGAGACTATTCACTAACGGGTATAAAATAAGCAAGCCTGGGTCTTTCCTTTTAAAAGGTATGTATTATTAATCCCAAGACAATTTCCGGATCTTACAACAGCGCCCCAGTAGGTCTAAACCCTTTCAGTGTAAGATATATATATATATATATATATATATATATATATATATATATATATATATATATATATATATATATATATATATATATATACCTTGGCTGTTTCCCCCTTAAATTGGGGGGTAGCCGACATCAAAAAAGGAAAACAGTTTGGGGAGAAGTTATTCTCCCCCCCACTCCCCTTCTTCTTTGACGTCTCACAGGAGGTTGGTACAAGGGGGGGGATTCCCAGTCCCCCCGTCCCGTCCACTTTTAGTCGCCTTTTACGACACGCAGGGAATACGGTGAGGCTATTCTTTGATATTGTGCCCGCCCACAGGGCACAGGATATATATATATACATATACACATATACATATATATACACATACATATACACACATATATATATATATATATATATATATATATATATATATATATATATATATATATATATATATATATATATATATATATATATATATATATATATATATATATATATATATATATATATATATATATAAAAGTTTATATATATATATATATATATATATATATATATATATATATATATATATATATATATATATAAAAGTTTATATATATATATATATATATATATATATATATATATATATATATATATATATATATATATATATATGTGTGTGTGTGTGTGTGTGTGTGTAAAGACCAATTTTTTTTCTTAGATCGGGAGATTTGAATGCCACGGTGGAGACTTTTGAATTCAACTTATTTTGCAGACCTGAAGTTTTTCAGTATAATAATAATAATAATAATAATAATAATAATAATAATAATAATAATAATTATAGTAATAATAATAATAATAATAATAATTATAATAATAATAAAACATGGATGTAAACAGCACAATAAGTATATTCTTTTTTTAAAGAAAAGTTCAAACTCTTGTTATATTAAAAAAAAAAGGCAGATATGAAAATCTCGAACTAACAAAACAAAAAGAAAAAAAAATCAAGGTAAGTATATACTCCAAAAATGAAGATAATGCCCTAGTGTTACTTACCTTGGCCACTCGAGGGAACACACAATGTCATCAGTGTTAGCACAATTAACGACCAAGTTTTCCACCACAAAAAGCACTTCATATTGTTAGCAAAAGCACCATTCTTGTCACTGCCAACGCCTGTGGGTCTAATTTCCTCCCACCTCCCCAATTTCGACATATTTTTTGTGCTTTAATTTCGTGCGTAAGAAAGCACGCACGAAAACTTGAACAAACACAGATCACTATAAGTACATGATTAAAACATATTTATATTTTTCGTTCTCTCTATGCTCGGTATATGTATATTATGACTTCAGGAAATATCTCCTGAAATTCTGATTCACCTGAAAAGTTCCTTCGAATTCCTCCACCGCCTCCTCCTCCCCCACACAAACTTCTTCAGGTTCACCTGGCTAGGATCGCTTCTCCATCATCGAAACTCAAACACGCTATGGAAAAGATATAGGCATGTAACAGTCGTTAATGGCGCTTTTCACGTAAATATTTCCCTTTCAGTGCACAAAATCCTTCAAAATATTCAAATGCTGATGTCACATACTTTTAAAAAGTCCATCACCATACAGAATGAAAAAGTTTCCTCCAGTGACAAAGGGTACACTCCCACCCACTTAGGCAAAAAGAACACACTGTTTGCCTCGGGGATCTTTGTATCGGCGTGAGGCATAATTCAGGTACAAAACACGCGTTGGCATCTTTTTCTCCTTAGAATATCGTACAAGAGAAGTTTGTAATGTTATATCCTGTTATCACCAAGTCAGCTTCCAATTATTTCATTCAGCATTATAAACTGAGAATCACTTAATGAAAGTCATGATATATTATTATTGGGGGATTTACATCAAAATATGTAATCACATATAAAACGAAAAGTGCTTAAACGCAATAGCTCTGGTCAAACTATAATCACGAGAAAGATTCTCAAATTTACGTTTATGTCTACTTTATTTATATTCAATAGTCCTATTTCTACTGACTGTTAAATGTGGCTTTGTGAATGTAACTAACTTGATGCAATTAATTTTCTATAGTTTTTTTTTTAATTTAAATATGTATTGATGCAAGTATTTAAAACTTACAGTCTCTCATTGCATAACACAACTGTTACTTATTAAGTCTTTATGCTTAATTATTAGTTTTACTGATGAGATGATAAAATAAAGTACTTGTGTTCCATGAAATAATTTCATACTTAGCTCGTCGAACTCCCCAAAAGAGTCTTCATAAGTTTATGGTAAATATCGTGCATCTCATTCTTGTACCTTTACCTTTGCATAGTTGGATGAAATGTTCTCTATTAATTACATTTTCAAGATTGTCATAGTATTGTCATTCTCTTGTAATTATATAATTAGCGCTTCATCAAAAGTTATTATTTCTACTATCACAAGAAAATTTAAGGAAAGCAGTATATTTCGTACGAATTATTAAAAGGGAATTAAATGACCCGGAGGTGAGAATCGTACGTCTGGCTGCCACTAGGAAAACTTTTGAATGCAGGAAGCGTCATACCTGTAAGAGAATTCTTTAATCCATTTTATCGTATTTGTTATTTTCGTTCAGCTATGTTTGACGATTTTAATGATATGGTCAAGGCTATAGCACATGCTTCAAAATATCGCGATCATCACTGCATGTAGCAGAAACTAACTCGATTATATGATTTGTTTTCTAAAATTTTTCCCGTGTTTATGTAACTGGTTGAATTCTATAGCACTATTAGTTATAAAACGATCAAAATAACATACACAAGATTGACTGAACAAGATTTCTTAACGTAAATGGCTTGATAGCCATTGGCATCATGGAACCAGAGGTCCAGCTATCCATTTGATAAAAGTAAGAAGTTAATACCAAAGCAAAAATATTGTTCGGGCATGGCTGGAGCTTTGGTGTATTTTTGAAATATAATAATTTCAAAAAAATATAATAATTTCATAAAATAACTGTAAAATAAGTAAGAAAATAGTTTGATTATAGTAATTTTATATAATTATACTGGTATAATTATATACATTATGCATTTTCAATTCGTAAAAAGATCGGCTAAAGCTAGAAGTAATATAAACGGACTAATTCATAAGTAGTCAATGTTTACATTTTGATGTAAGGGTTGGATTTTTCGTATTCTCGTTTATATTGATCGATAATAGCATTTGTAGACCATTTCCTCATAATTTACAAGACGGATATGGAGAAACCAGGTACTCCGTCGTCTGAGCAGAGTGATAAAGCTAAAAAATATGACCGACAATTGAGGTAAGTAGCGCTCATGGAATTTTGTATAACTGGTTAGGGATGTCATCGCAAAATGACATTTCTTGTTTGATTAATATTCTCAATGAGTTTCATTCGGGACTGATGAAAAGTTGTTTTAAAATTAATAAACAAGCTTATTGGCACTGATATGATATTCCTTTAGAGAATTATCTCTTTAGTGGATCATTATTATTGAGGCCCAAACCTTTAATTTGTCCTCTATGGCTGTGATTACAGTTATTGCTGCCTCAACACTTTTCTTTCTCATCCTATTTATGAGAAAGGAGAATATTTTCCCGGACATTACTGTCATAAGACAATTAGCTTCCATTACATGCATTTCCACGGTATTGTCTTTGGTAACAGTACTGTAACCATTAAAATATTTCTCACCATTTTTGCTAATAATCTGAAGAAATCTTAAAGAGTTAGCTCTCTTATGTTCGAGAATCAGGTTGTATTCATTAAGTTCTGTATAAACCTTTCTTACATATTCCCTATAATGATAGTGTTTAAATCTTTCCTTCTGTGACTTTATGCTTTTATTTCGGCTTGAAAAAGCTTTCTTGTTTTGTAAATATATAGGTTTTTGTAATAGATACTCTTACCTGTGGATGTAATACCTGAGGAATTTGAGCCCTGAGATTCTTACTGTTCTAGAAAGTGTGCAGATGTCACCATTCTTTTTAATATTAGGAGTATTATATTAATGGGGGGGTGAAATATATTGATTCATACGTTGTTACCAATGACTTTTTGTGTACTTCACTTGTTGTTCACTGTGCTATTATTGTTTTAATGACACAGTTTGGGTGCTGGAACTGGTTAGGTATGGTAAGTTGACTAAGAATCAGAATTACATATACAAATGAAATAAAGATTTCCTCATTTAAGTAATTTTTATTGTAGAAACTGATAGTTTTTTCTCCTCATATTCGTTACAGGTTATGGGGTGACCACGGGCAATCAGCACTTGAATGTGCACATATTTGCCTCATAAACGCAAGTGCCTCTGGAACTGAGACACTGAAATCCCTTGTTTTACCTGGAATTGGAGCCATTACCATCATTGATGATGTTAAGGTAACTCCAAGGGATGTCGGAAACAAGTAGGTGTTTTTTTATTCAATACTCTTATATACACATACTCAGTGTTTTGATGAAGAAATTGTTTTTTTTATGAATTTAAGAGCTTCATAAATAGTTGTACTCTGATCACTATAAAATTAGGTACAACATCTTTGTCGTTTTTGATGAATCTAATTTCTGTATATGTAAAACCTTCAGTTTTGTCTTTTAAATGAGTTTTCTGCTTTGGTGAATTTTTCTAGAAAAATATATGTTTAGTGGATTTGGGAATTGCAAATTACTTAGTTAAATTTAGCATATAAGGATTTGTCATCTTTGCTAAGTAATAAATGTAGTTTTAGACTTAAGAGTAAAGTATATCCTTTATTATATAATTTTATGTTTTAAGGATGAGTACAATCTTTCTTTAAAATTCTCTATTTTTAGTTTTTTCGTAGATAGTGATAGTATTGGACGTCCTCGAGGTGAAGTAGCTCTTCATTTATTGTTAGAACTCAATCCTGATGTTCGAGGAACATTTGTTGACCAGCCATTAGATGAAATATTGGATAACCAGCCAGATTTCTTTACTCCTTACACAGTTGTTATAGTTACATGTTTACCTGAGAGGTTTGTATACTCATACTTACGGTATTTTAGTTTTATTTGTATTTATATTACATCTTTACTCATGTCACTTTTATAATTACTCTTCTTACATATTTATTTTTATAAAAATAGTAAGCAAATATATTTACAAATAGAGAAATTTACATTTCAAGTGGCAGTTGTTCATCATGTTTTTGCCAAAGTCATAATTAGTTAAAATATACATTAATTGTGATTATAAGATTTGAATGTTTCATAATTTGAATTCAACACTTGTTAAATTAGTGTGGTAAAGGTATTTTTATTCATTGATGAAAAGCGGCCATATTTATTAACCCTCTTTGACAATATAGTACAACATTTTATTTACTGATTTACATTTCTTATATAATTTAATTGCTGTCTTTTATTTCAGCACACTGTTGGCACTCTCCAAAGTCTTATGGGATGCCAGTGTTCCATTATTAATCGTGCGGAGCTATGGCATGATTGGTTACATACGAGTTCAGGTATGTCAAAATGTATAATTCTTGGACACTTTTATAACTTGTAACATTTTGCTTAACTTCATAGACTTCACAATACCAGGCAGTTAACTGTACTCATATCTCCAATTTTAAATGTATTTAAATACTTATGCCAGTATTCATTTTATGACATCATTACTCGGGTATATGCTTATTTTATAAAGCATGGTTACTTTGAAACATGCAGATAGCAACAATTATTAAATATGGAATTTTTGCTGAATCTGTTTGTTATATTCTGACTGCTGATGTACCTTTTTGTACTGCAATGGGAGATCAGGAGTTCAATTTTATTTAACTTATTTGGCTGTAATTGTAGAATAGGAGCAACAAAAGTGGGGAGTCGTCATATCCATGTCTGTCCTCTCCTTTTTAATCAGTTACTTTGGTTATAGAATAGTGATTCGGAGATGGAGATATTGCCAACCCTCTGCTCCTGTATTAATTTTAGGTACCTCTTACAGCATGCAGATAATTAGCAGGTAATAAACAGCTTATGAAAAGGGTGAAGCAAAGCAGAATAAAATGAGGTCGCCCTGCTGGCCTTAACATAGCCTCATGTTAAGAAAAAATTACTTTTCTCACAAGTGATATGCTCTGACTTGTATATATTATTCAGATTGAGGAGCACACAGTTGTTGAAAGTCACCCAGACAGTGAGATGCCAGATTTGAGATTAGATCGTCCTTTCTCTGCATTGCAAAAATATATGGATAGTCTTGATTTAGACACAATGGACAACAAAGAGCATTCACACGTGCCTTATGTCGTCATTCTCTATAAAAGTCTGCAAGAATGGAACAGTCAGAATGGAGAACCACCCAAGAATTATAAAGAAAAGAAAGCTTTCATTGAAATGGTGAAAAAAGGTAGGTTTGTTACACCTAATCATAACCTTTCAGAGAAAGATTGATTTTCTCTTTGTACTGTAATAGCTCAAAATTACGACCATTTGAAGTATTATAAACATTATGTAGATTCCGAGAACAGTGTATTGCTGTTGATGAAGTATGGCTATGTTTTTTTGTAGGTATGCGAGAGAGAAAAAATGTTGAGCCTGAAGAAAATTTTGAGGAAGCTATAAAGGCAGTGAATACCTCATTAGTACCGACATCAATTCCTTCAGGAATTCAGTCTATTTTAAATGTAGCTGCATCCATCACACCAAGTCCAACCACAAAACCCTTTTGGATTATGGCCAGAGCATTACATGAATTTGTAACTTCAGAAGGTCGTGGAGTACTGCCAGTGAGAGGGACAATACCGGATATGACGGCCGATTCAGAAAAATATATAAAGATTCAAAATTTGTAAGTACAATACTGTTAATTTCCATGGTTGAAAGGGTGTCATGTAGAATGGATGTCAAAAGCTTGAGAGACAATAGTAGCCAAGCGGCCTCGTCACACAGCTTGTGAATTTCTCAGTGCAGTGATTGCTTTTTTCCTTCCACTTCCAGACTCTTGAACTCTCTTCTTCTTTCTGTCCCCTGACTATTATGACTTTTTTCTTAAAAAAAATTATCTATCATCATCTCCTGGCCTAATCCTGCCAGATCACTAGTTCTTCAATTCTTTAACTATTCTTTCAGCCTGTCCATTTCTTATTATTTATAATTTTCTTATTTCTGCCTTGTCCTATAGCTACTGTTTTTTCTCCTTCTCCTGATTTCTTGGTGCCCAGGCCCAGTGAAGGCGATTTACTTAGCCCGGTCTGGTGTCGAATTCTTGTACTGTCTGACGACTTGGCGCAATAAATTAATAAAAATAAAAATAAACACTCAAAAAAACATGGATAGTGAGGTTGTTGAGAGTATTTTCCAAGAAAGGGAGGATTCCAGTTGATTGAAGGAATGCATGTGTAGTTCTACTTTATAAAAGGAATGGAGATGAGTACGAAAGTATTAGTTTTTTAGTGTAGATGGTAAGGTATTAGAAAAATGTTGATAGAAAAAAATTAGGGAAGGAACTGAAAGAATTATTGTGGAAGAAATGTGTGGTTCTAGGATTGGAAGAGGTCGATTTGATCAAGTGTTTGTGGTAACATGGGTGTGTGAGAAACTCCTGGAGAATGGCTTTTATATTTTTTGTGCTTTTATGGACTTGGAGAGAACGTATGACAAGGTTTATAGAGAGGCATTGTGGAAGATCTTGTCATTCTATGGAATTAGAGGAAGTTTGTAATATGCAGTCAAGAGTTTTTGCATGTTAGAGTGGGACATGGTAAGAGTGATTCGATTGAGGTAAATGTGTTACTTGAAAGCTGTTCAGATGTGTATATGGATGGGATGGTAGGGGAGGTAATTGAAAAAATGTTAGGTAGAGACTTAAATTGTTGGTGAAAATGGCAGGGTGTGAAAAGTGAATTATTTGCTTTTTTTTTTTTTTATGAGTGACACTGGGACAGGCAGAAACTGCCCTCATCAATAAAGGCTCGGGCACGAGAAAATACCAAGACAAAGGAAAAGAACAAGGTTAAGGACAAGGCAGAGATGAGGTAATGTCACACAAAGGAAAACGACAGACAGAAAAAACAGTCAAAGTACAGCACTGGTGGCTGATTCAGAGGAAGAACTGAAGTATTTGGTGACTGAGTGTGTAAAGGTGTGAGATAAGGAAATTGCAGGTGAATGCTGGTAAAAGTAAAGTCTTGAGATGCACAATGAATGTTAATGTTGGCAGATATTATGAGAATGAAAGGGGGGGATGCATAATGAAGTTAAGAATTCTAAGTATCTGAGGTGGTATATGGCAGTGAATTGACGAGTGGAGATGGAGGTATGTCACAGAGTTAAGGAAGCAAGTAAATGTCTAGTTGGGATGAAAAGTGTTATGAAAAATAGATACTTAAGAATGAAAGCAAAGAGAATGATATACTGAATAAAAGAGTGATTGTGCTGGCAGCGTTGTGCGTAATAAAGACAAATATGAAAAGAACAAGTTGAATGTAATAAAGATGAAGTGCTTGAAAAATATGATAGATGTATCTGAAAAAGAGAAAGTGAGAAATAAGGAGATTAAGCAGAGATCTGGCATTGAAATAAGGCTGTCGCGTAAGGTAGATCAGAGAGTGTTGTGTTTAGATAATTTGGATGGATGGAAAAGAGGAATGATGAACAATTAGCAAATTGAGTATTGAGAATACAAGAAACTGAAGTAAGGGTACAGAAAGACCTAGAAGATGATGGATGAGGTGAAGGGAGCAATTGATACATTTGTTATGTCAGTAAACTAGGGCAAAGATAATGCTAGAGATAGAAATGAAAGAAAAAAGATCATGTATGGGTAACATGAATCAAAGGAATTTCTCACACCTACTAGCACAGTACATTGGGATGGGCAAATGTGGGGGAATTTCATGAAGTGACCCATAGGGGTAAACCAGCTGCCACTGTTTGGCCTCAGGGTTAAAGAGCCTCAACCTCTTACCCTGTGGATGAACCAGGCAGGGTAGTGGAGGCAAATTGTGGCAGCCCCTTATCCCCAAGGAGCTAGTAGAAGTGACTGAGGTATAGTAGCCTCTGTCTAATGTGTGTTCTTTGACTCGGCCACTTTCTTACTGGGGGGGGATTGTATCTGTGTTAATTTTCTATTTCGTATTCATCTATCCCTAGTGGTGAGATAAAAAGAATACTGCATTTTATATATATATATATATATATATATATATATATATATATATATATATATATATATATATATATATATATATATATATATATATACCGTATATTTCGGTGTATAAGTCGATGTTTTAGCCCCCAAAAATCAGCCCAAAATTGAGGGTCGACTTATATAACAATCACAAAAGGCAAACCTTGAAATCTTGTGACATATTGGTGCAGGAAATCAGGCCTAACCTTAGGCTAATACCGACGACAGCCTCGGTGCGGTAACTATCGATGTAAATACATGTAGCTACTAATGTAAATACTTGTATTTTAATCAATTCACATTCTGATTCGACACTAATAATGTAATAGAGCTACCATTACCTTAAAATTCCACAAAATGCTATTAATCAAAGGAAAAAGACCATAACAATGTAAACATCATGCAGCCATTTGTAAAATTTCCGATCAGCTGATCGCTGACGAAACAAAACAATTTACGGCATAAGTGCGTTCACACCAACCCTTTTTTGACCACAGAAATGTTGAATAACAACATCTAGGATAACATCAGATCTTTATTTCTCACTAAAATAAATTACAATAAAAAGTATGCAATATGTTTTATTCATTTAAAAACCTTCAAAATTGCTACAATCATCATCATCTGATGCAAAAAGCTCATCAAATAAATCGTCATTACACTGCTGCTTAGGCTAGCCTATAACTTAGGCGAGTTTCGTATTTCAACTTTTACACTGCTGCTTAGGCTAGCCGATAATTTACGGTAGGCGAGTTCTGTATTTTAGAGGTCGACCTATACCTCAGATATTAGCAAAAATCATAAAAAATTACTCTCATTTTTGGGTCGACTTATCTGTAGGCCGACTTATACACCGAAATATACGGTATATATATATATATATATCTATATATCTATATATATATATATATATATATATATATATATATATATATATATATATATATATATATATATATATATACAGTATTCCCTCGCTATTTTGCGGTTCACCTATCGCGGATTCACTATATCGCGGATTTTTATTTTTATTTTATTTTATTATTATTATTTTTTTTTTTTATTAGATTATCGTGACACCAGGATGGGCGAAAAATGATAAAATAAAACAGCCTTTATCAGGCTGTAAAGTGAAACAGAGATGGAGAGTGTAATGACCTGTCAGATGTGAAGGGATCATAAAAGATGTGTAATGAATATCCAGCTCTCTGCTGGGTTTTAATATACCTCTGCATTACTTTCGTGATGTCTATTCCAATAATTCTCCTTAGATCTTATTATTATTATTATTATTATTATTATTGGCAACAATAATTTTCCTTTGATGATGATTGTGGAGATTATTATTATTTTTATTATTATTATTAAGGGCTCATCATTGTTTGTACATCTGTTGGTTTATTTACTTTAATAACTGTGTACAGTGCCCCTCCCTAGTTGGCTGGGACAAAGAGAGTGTGGGGGGTTGGGTAGAATAGAATGTTGGAGAGAGAGAGAGAGAGAGAGAGACATTATTTATTGTAAAATTAATGGTGTAATTACAAATTCGTAATAATAATGATATAAATAATAATATTAATATTATTAATAATAATAATCTCCACAATCATCATCAATGGAAAATTATTGTTAAAAATAATAATAATAATAATAATAATAATAATAATAATAATAATAATAATATCTAAGGAGAATTTTTGGAATAGACATCATGAAAGTAGCAGAATATCTAGCAGAGAGCTAGATATTCATTACACATCTTTTGTAATCCCTTCACATCTGACAGGTCATTACACTCTCCATCTCTGCTTCTCTGTACAGCCTGAGAAAGGCTGTTTTATTTTATCATTTTTGGGCCGTCCTGGTATCATAATCATCCTTAAAAAAAAAAAAAAAAAAAAAATTTTAGGTGTTCCTACTTCGTGGAAATTCATCTATCGCGGCCGGTCTCGGAACTGAACCCCCGCGATAAACGAGGGATTACTGTGTGTATATATATATAAATATATATATATATATATATATATATATATATATATATATATATATATATATATATATATATATATATATGTATATGTATATGTATATGTATATGTATATGTATATGTATATGTATATGTATATGTATATATATATATATATATATATATATATATATATATATATATATATATATATATATATATATATATATATATATATATATATATATATATATATATATATATATTTATTACAGTGGTGCCTCTACTCACGAACATAGTGTGTTCCTTAACCTCATTCGTGAGTCGATATGTTCGTAACTCGAAACAATTTTTCCCATTGAAATGCATGTTACAGAGTTCCTTCGATTATCGCAAAGGTTCGGTTCCAGGACCCGGCGCGAGACAGGAATTTCGCGGAGTAGGATCACCCTATATGTACATAGATATTTTAATTTATTTTTACGTTTACACTGTATAAACTGTATAAACCCTCCCTGTACTGTTAACAAACCACCCTTTACTTCATAAATAACAGCATGCAAGCGTAAATTTATATGAAAGTGATAGATAAACTTACTGTGAATGAGGTGGTAATGACATGACATACTCGTGTACATAGGTATTTTACAATTATTTTTACGTTTACTGTATAAACCTTCCTGCACTGTTAAAAAACCACCCTTTACTTTATAAATAACAGCATGCAACGTAAATTTATATGTACGTGATAGGTAAACTTACCGTGAATGAGGTGGTAATGAGTTTGTAGACGCCAGAGGATATTATTCCGCAGCCAGTAACAGCTTTACGGCTGTTATTCATTGAGGCCAAAATAGCGGTCGACATCCGTAAACCTTTTTCCTTCTTTCAACATATCTAAGAGTTTCACCTTATCTGTTATGGTTAACATCTTCCTCTGCCGCTTAGGCTCACTACCAGAAGCCTTAGAAGATGAAGGATGCTTGGGAGGCATTGCAAAGGTTAAAATATGTGAGTAAAAAAATCACAAGCAAAACGTATTAATAAGCACAACGTGAACGGCACCACACGTGAGTTGGACTGAAAGAGTGAGGTGAGACAATGTAAGATGGTGGGAGAACCAAACTTCAATGAAAAAGCCAATCAGACCCCATGATACAGATCTCTCACTCTTTCAGCCAATAGCATTCCATGAACTATCTCACGCAGGTGCAAGCCTTTGTCGGAAATGCTGATACCGGTATCGTATTTTACATGGTGCAATACTGTTAGTATTTATGTTTTTTACTATTTTTTACTGTTTTATTATTCTTAGGCTAAGAAATACGTTTTTTTATCCATAAAATCATGAAACTACTGGAAATTTTAATATATATGCTAGCTCACGTAGGTGCGACCCCAATATATTGTACGCTATCGGACAGTATTTCACATGATGCAATACTGTGAGTTATATGTCTAAATTTATGTTTTTTACTATTTTTTACTGTTTTATTACTCTTAGGCTAGGAAATACTTGTTTTATCAATAAAATAATGAAAATTTTAATATTCGCTATCTCACGTAGGTGCGACCCTTTTCGTTTTCCAAAACGCTGATACCGGTATAGTATTTTACATGGTGCAATACTGTTAGTATTTATGTTTTTTTACTATTTTTTATTGTTTTATTATTCTTAGGCTAAGAAATAAATTTTTTTATCAATAAAATCATGAAACTACTGGAAATTTTAATATATGCTAGCTCACGTAGGTGCGATCCTTTGCGTTTTCCGAAACGTTGATACCGGTATCGTACTTTCTATGGTGCAGAGTTACATGTTCAAATTTATGTTTTTTTACTATTTCTTACTGTTTTATTATTCGTAGGCTGGGAAATAAATTTTTTTTATCAATTAAATAATGAAATTTTTTCTTTCAATAAAAAAATGAAAATACTGAAAATTTGTATTTTGTTAATATTTTAATATTTTTGCATATACCCCCCCCAAAAAAAAAAATTGCCAAAAAGAATTGCTGTACAGTGAATTTGCGAGGGAACAAACGCGATAGAGCGAAGGATCACTGTAAACAAGTTGATCCATTCCCCAGCCCCAGATATATACCTTTTTAATAATTTTGTATGGGTTTATATGTTATGAAACTGTATAAATGATTATAGAAAAAATATTCTACTGTACTAAAATAAAACATGGTACAGTATTTACCTTTGTGGTTGATTGTTGCTGGCACACACACAATTAACATACTTGAGCTCCATTCAAAATTTTAATTTTCTCTGGCAATCTCAACTAGTAATAAAAGTTAGCTTATGCAAATGTCATGAATATATTTATTTGGTATGCATGAGAAGATACATGTATTGTATAATGTCATGGTTAACACATTCTGTAATATGTGGTAGGCATAAGAAAGTACATATTATAATATCATGGCTAACGCATTCTGCTATCAAGTGTACCAATATTGCTGTGGTAAATGGCATGATAGCAATGGATATTCTTTTATTATTATAAAAATTATGTGAATATTTAGAGGTAAAACTAGACCACACCAGTTTTGCTTCAATACAGCAAAGACTAGCACAGCTGCAGGAGAAATATACAATCCTCATGTTGCAGAATCACAGGGAAAACATTGCAGATGTAGCAGTAATAGCATTGTAAATGTCAGTATTGTTGATAGGGACATATTGTCCAGTTATAATTTTTATGACCTCATGAGCTGCAATTCCACCAACGTAGGCTTCAACAAAATGCACTTCTACAGCTCCATATCTGCACATCTCATGAAAAAAATTATCTTTGATTACTGGACCACAGCCCCAGTCAGCTAAGTGCTTGTTCACACAAACCTAAAATGAGGGAGTTTTGAACACTATCATAATATCACTATTAAAAATATCAGCATACTAAATAATCATAGACATCAGCAAAAACTTCTTCCAATCCAACTACTGCTAAAAGAAAATTTTGTTAGCGTAAAATATTAAAACAGACTTCTCAAGGTACTAAAAAGAGGTACCAGCCTTTTGGGAGATTTATGCTTAATATGTGCTGAAGATTAAATTTACTTATTGCACAGTTATTAGCAGCTGGAATGTTACCATTTCATAAAGTATATCTGGATTTAATTATACAGTCATTATATATTTATAACAAAGGACACACAAACTTTATAAATTTCAACTCTTCTATTCTACACCTTGAAAGCACAGGAAGACATAAATATTATAAATGCAAAGTTGTACATACTTTGAGGCACACAATGTCGGTTTCAACTTGATCATTGAAGTAACCAGGATATGTTCGAAACTCAGAATGAAACTGGTCAACAGCGTGTAACATCACGTACCATACTAACTCGTTCTTTGGGATGTCTAACTGTGCACCTGTAAAAGAAAAGGTGAACTTACATCATCTGGTACCTTATCCTAAAGATTCAACCCCAAATACAGATGAAGGCTATGACTAGGATCCATGAACTATTTCCAAGTAGCAAGAAAGGTAAAATCAAACCTATTTAATATTCTTATGTTTTTTCTTGAAAGGTAACTAACACAATCAATACAGAATAAGAAGGCTGACAGGAGTATGATAGAAAGAAATGAAAAGATAACATTCAGAAGAAGAAAAATTAAAGAAGATATACAGATATTATAGTGTATTTAAGCAATATCAGGGACTTTGAATTCAAAGTCATCAAAAAATTCCCTTCACATTCATTACCCACTAATATTACCCTAAAATAAGAAATGAGGACTTCCTCAATATTTATACAGTATAAAGTGGTACCTCTAAGACACGAACTTTATCCATTCCTTAACCCCATTCGTGAGTGAAAATATTCATTACTTGATACAACATTTCCCATTGAAATTAATGTAATTTCTATTAATCCGTTCCCCAGCCCCAGAAATATACTTTTTTAAATTTTTTTATGGGTTTATATGTTACAAAAATGTATAAATGATTGGAAAATAACCTTAATTATAGAAATATATTCTACTGTACTAAAATAAAACATTTTACAGTATTTACCTTTGTGGTTGATTGTTGCTGGCACCCGTGGATGGTGGCGGAGGAGGAAGAGGAGGAGAAGTACTACTCCTTCGAAGGAGAGTCCCTTTCCATAAAAATGTTGGGCAACTGTTCAAGTACAGGCTGTATTTCTGTGGTTTTCTCTATACATATACGTTCTGTATGGGAAGGTGGTTCTCTGGCTGGTATTGGGACAAGAACACAATATAGAGGAATTTGTCTTTTCCTTTGTTGATAAATTTTTGTGAAATGAGACATCGCATTTTCATTTAGGAAAGACAAAAGGAGGAAGAGAGTTTCAGAGTCTGGAGGTAGATGGGAAGAAGCAGTCGCTGCACCGACCAATCCGCGAGCTACAAATCTCCATACAGTACCTGTGAGATGAGGCCGCTTGGCGAGTGTTACGCGGCCTCGGCAGTGGGGGAGGGATGCAACTCACCAACTCATTAGAGTAGCAATAGAAAAGCGAAAGAGAAGATACCTTACGGCGGAGAGAGAGAGAATCCAGGTTAGAAGTAAGAGAAGGATCATTTGTAAGTACAAGAAAAGTCAGATTTTAAAATTTACTCCAAATGGAAACAGAAATGAAAAGTGAAGAAAAGCTATATGATAACAGAACAGCATAAGTTATTTTTTACAAAAGAAGGAAGAACAAATATAAATTTTGGAGAAGTAGAGAAACCAAAAGGACAACACAGTAAGAACAATCAGAACGCATTTTTACGAGAAGCGCCAATGTAAAGGATTTACTTCTCAACCTCTTGTCTGCCATATTGTTTATCGTGCTCATTTGCTGTGATTACATACTCTCAACATGATTAAAAGCAAGAAGTCATTTGTGCTTTGGGTGGATGACCAGCATCGACGGCGCATGTCAGTAAGCCTCTTGTAGATTCAGGAGAAAGCAAAAAGATTGTTTATTGCCGTGAAAATTGGAAAGGGAGGAAGAAGAAGCATCGCCCATTTGTTCTTGTGCTCATATGCTGGTGTTAAGCCGTTCGGCCCTATTTAGATATGGGAGCTGAAGTTATCCAGTTATCCAGATGCAAGCCAACCACAGTAGTAAAGGTAAGCAATATTGTCTAGTGTACATGTAGTATTTTAACATCTTAGATTAAGAACTTAGATTATTTTTCTATATATTAGAGTATTTATTTTCGGC
>JAXCGZ010008413.1:0-37042 GCA_037179515.1 Halocaridina rubra
CTTTATGTATTCTTGGTGCCCAGGCCCGATGAGGGCTGCTTTATTTTATTATTTTTTTGGCCCGTCTTGGTGTCACAATCATAAAAAAAATAGTAATTATATTAATATTTCTGTAAATAAACAAAAAAATTCTAAAACAAATATTTACATCACTTCCCAAAATACTATATTTGTATATTTTGCCTTTTAGAGACTAAGGAATATAATAATACACAGATGATCAAATAAATAAATAAATAAATAAATAAATAAATATCTAAATAAAGGAGCTAAGAGGAGTGACCGAGATATGTTTGGCTTATGGTGAAGGTTTGTGCTTTTACTCGACCACCCCCTTACAAGGGGATTGCTACTATTATGTGTGTATGTACACACACACACACACACACACACACACACACACACACACACACACACACACACACACACACACACACATATATATATATATATATATATATATATATATATATATATACATACATAATCAAATAAGCACATTACCATATGTGAAAACATGAATAATTTTACCCCGACCATGACTTGAACCTAGGACACATAATTACTGTGCCAAGGCGCTACTAACTACACCACAGAATGTCTTAAAAGGGAAACAAACCTTACAGCTATATCTGCTATACTAGGAATGAACGCATTCCATCTGAATGCCACTCTTTTCATATCACAGTTCCCCCCAACCTCACTCGTGGCTTCGTTTTCGCATTTAATTAAAATCTCAATCTCATTTGGGACCATCAATGATCAAATAAGTATATTACCCTATGTGAAAACATTAATAATTTTTACCCCGACCGGGACTTGAACATAGAACACATAATGTGCTTATTTGATTATTGTTAGTCCCAAACGAGATTGAGATTTGAATTAAATGCGAAAACGAAGCCACGAGTGAGGTTGTGAGAAACTGTAATATGAACAGAGTGGCATTCAGATGGAATGCGTTCATTCCTAGTATAGCAGATATAGCTGTAAGGTTTTTTTTCCTTTTAAGGCCTTCTGTGGTGTAGTTGGTAGGGCCTTGGCACAGTAATTATGTGTCCTAGGTTCAAGTCCCGGTCGGGGTAAAAATTATTCATTATATATATATATATATATATATATATATATATATATATATATATATATATATATATATATATATATATAGGTATTATGGCATTATAGGACCACCTCTGTTTTCCAGTTGAAATAAAGGTTTTCTGCTAGTTTTTTATGTGTTTTAAGCGAATCTGACCTTCATTTGCTCCGGAAATTAGTCCTTCACTCTGAAAAATTAACTGCGAGTTAAAAATCACTGGGAAAAATTAACCGTTAGTTAAAAATCACTGGCTTTCTGGTAAGTGAAGAGTTGCTGTAGCCACCCGTTACTCAGTTTCAAATCGCGCACTGAGTTAATGAAATAATGGGGTTAGGTTCGGTTCGTTCAAAACACACAAAAAACTACCCAAAAAAAATTTATTTCTATTGGAAAATAGAGGTGGTCCTATAATGCAATTTTACCATATATATATATATATATATATATATATATATATATATATATATATATATATATATATATATATAATGTACGTCTACTTTATATAATAAAGGTACTCAAGTCCCTTATATGGTAAGACAAAGAAAACGAAATATATATACTCACATTCAAATAAACAATTAAATAAAGAAATGAGTACATAAAAAAATAAATTACAATAGAGAAATATTGCCTGCATAGTCCTAATACAATGTCGGTAAGACAGTGCCTGCATGTAGTAGGTTGGCCCATGGCACAGCCGCCCGTTGCGATACTACAGCTGATTTTTTTTTTACTTAAATAGGGTTGTCCAGGACAGTTCGATGTTAAGTCTTACTTCAGTGACGGTTTTTTTTTATGCCGACATCAACACTGAATATTCTTGGATATTCATTACACACCTCATATTACCCTTCACATCTGACAAGTCATTACACTCTCCATTTCTGTTTCTCTTTATTTTATGTATTCTTCGTGCCCAGACCTGACGAGGGCTGCTTTATTTTATTATTTTTGGCCCGTTCTGGTGTCACAATTATTAAAAAAAAATTACTAATGCAATGCCGGTAAAACAGTGCGTGCATTTCCCAATACAATGCCGGTGTGCCTTTAACTTGTATATAAAGTAGAGAGAATAAAACGTTGGTTAAGGGAATCAATGTGTATTAAAGTAACACCTACAGTACAGCCATATCCACATGAAGCCAATGGGGTGGCCACGACCGTAACTAAAGATCCGAAGTAGCAGGGCTTTATTATGTCTCATGTTCAGTCTTCTCTCGCTGGTGCTTTCCGGTATGAAGAGAATATTAAAGGAAGGAATAATTTAATACCATTTGCACCCCCCATTTCTTTTATCGCTTTTAGTCTCCAGCTACAATAGGCAGGGCATGGAAATGCAATTATTCATCCCGTCAAAGCATGGTATATACCCTTTAGGCGCCTCCTATATAAAGTAGGGCATAAGAGAGTGGCTCTTCCCCAGTCTATCATCAGGAATTTATAAATAAACAAAAAAAAAGTAGATATCTTACGTAATAATTTGTAAATACAAAACTAAATTATCAATAATATAATATAAAAATGCGTACATTAATAACATCACATAGACACACACGAGAAGATATACATATATATATATATATATATATATGTGTGTGTGTGTGTGTGTGTGTGATTACCTAATTGTGATTACCTAATTGTGTTTACGGGAAAGAGCCCAAAGCTCGTATCTTCCCGTCTCCTGATCGGTTCCATTTTTAGACTTAGTGATACTTATCATACCTGTCCTTAAAACTATGGATTGAGGTAGCATTAACTACCTCCTCGCTTAGCGAATTCCAATTATCAACTACTCTTACACTGAAAAAGTATTTCCTTACATCCTGCAAACAAGTTTTCTTCCGAAGCTTCAAACTATGACCTCTAGTTCTAGAGCCAGCCATATCGAAATATCGATCCCTATCCACTCTATCATAACCATGAAGGAATTTAAAGACTGTCACCATATCCCCTCTTACTCTTCTAGCTTCGAGTGATGGCAAGTCTAATTCCCTCAGCCTCTCATCATAACCGAGATTGCGTATTTCTGGCACCAGTTTCGTGGCATGTCTTTGAACTTTTTCAAGCTTAGCTATGTGCTTTTTCAAGTGCGGATTCCAAAAGGGGGCTGCATATTCGAGTTTTGGCCTCACATAGGTTACATAAATATTTCTGAACATTTCCTTGTCCATGTGCCTGAAGGCTACCCTTACATTTGATAAGAATGCATATGCTGCCCTTACTACGCCATTTATATGTATTTCTGGAGACAAATCTGCCAATATGTTTACTCCTAGATCTCTCTCATTTTCTGTCTCCTGAAGTTGTACTCCAGCCACCGAGTAGTCAAGCTTGGGCCTTCTTGCACTTGTACCCATTCTCATTACCTTACATTTTGAGGTATTGAATTTCATTAGCCACTTTTCTGACCACTCATGCAGATTATTTAGATCCTCCTGAAGTTCTCTACCATTGTTCTCGTTTTTTACTTTCTTCACAATCTTTGCATCATCTGCAAACATATTCATGAATGAATTTACAGACTCTGGTAGGTCATTTACATATACAAGGAACAAAAGTGGCCCTAAAACTGAACCCTGTGGAACTCCACTACTAACTCTTCTCCATTCAGACACTGAGTGTCTTACTCTAACCCTCTGTTCCCTTCCTTCTAAGTAAGTTTTTATCCATTCCAAGACATTTCCACCTATTCTAGCCATTGATTGCAGCTTCCTAATAAGTCTCCCATGTGGAACAGTGTCAAACGCTTTCTGGAAGTCTAGGAATATGCAATCTGCCCAGCCCTCTCTTTCCTGTAAGATTTGGCTTACCTCATCATAAAATTCTAATAAGTTTGTTACTGTTGATCTTCCTTCTCTGAAGCCATGTTGCCTCACTGACAAAAAGTTGAAGGATTCCAAGTGAAGAGAGATATGTTTCCTTAGTAGTTTCTCCATAACTTTGCAAACTATGCTGGTCAAGGAAACTGGTCTATAGTTCAGAGCCGTATCCCTCCTTCCCTTTTTGAAGATAGGTATCACATTTGCTTGTTTCCAGCATCTTGGAATCTCCCCCGACTCCAATGACTCCTTAAATATGATACTTAGTGCCACTGATATTGTGTTTGCGCATTTTTTAAGCACATGAGGGGATATGTCATCAGGACCTGTAGCTTTATGAACATCTAAATCCATCAGCGCTTTGCATACCTCTGTGGCTGTAAGGTTGATGTTCTCTAATACCGGCCCTTGAGCTTCTATCACTGCAATCTGAGGGGGTGGGGTATTTTCTACTGTAAATACTGACTGAAACTCCTTGTTCAATTCTTTGCAGATCTCTTCGTCCGTCTCAGTGATGCTTCCATCCGCTCTCTTTAGCCTTAAAACCTGTTCTTTTACCTTCAGTTTTCCTCTGATAAAGCTGTGGAAAAGCTTGGGATTTTCTTTCGCCTTCCTGGTGATGTCCCTCTCATAATCTTTCTCTGCCTCTCTCCTTTTACTTAGGTAGTCATTTCTTGCTCTTTTGTAGGTTTGCCAGGCATTTATGTTTTTTCTCCTCCTATACCTTTTCCAGCATTTGTCTCTCCACTCCTTAGCTCTTTTACACCCATTATCGAACCATTTCTCTCTGGCATGAATTACACCTACTTTGGTGACAGGTATGCAGCAATCTACTATCTTCCCATATTTCTCACAAAAGATGTCATACATTTCTTGTACAGATTTGTTGTAAAATAAGGTTCTCCAGTCAATAACTGCAAAAAGCTCATTCATTTTGATGTAATCTCCTTTCTGATAGTTCCTCCTCATGTCCTCAGTGCCTCTACTCTCAGGAAGAATGTCTTCAATGATATACTCCATCAACAACACACAGTGGTCACTCTTTCCAATTGGTGGTTCATACTCAATATTTTCAATATCCAACACATTATCTGTGAACACCAGATCAAGTAGTGATGGCTCATCCCCACCCCTGGCTCTTGTTGGTTCCATTACATGTTGGTGTAGGAAATTCCCTTGTACGCAATCTAGGAATCTTGCCCCAAAGGAGTCCTCACCACTGTGTGGGTCAAGATTTATCCAATCTATCTCTTTATGATTAAAGTCTCCCATAATCAAAATCCTACATTTTTTCTCCCGCGCCATGTTAACAACTGAGTTTATGACTTCAATCGTGTGTGTGTGTGTGTGTGTGTGTGTTATACAGATAAAACAATAAAAAATGCCTCCAAGGAAATACTAAAAGAGAAAAAGTAAAAAAAAAAAAAAAAAAAGACATACTCTAAGCCGAGTAGTAGCTCCAATCTACTCCTCAAGTATCAGTGGAGCGCTTTAGGGTAAGCCGAAGACAATCTTCAGAGATGCCAAAATCAACACATTAACAGATGAAAAACATACAGCTTAAGTCACTTGCCTCCCTCGCCAGTTAAATGACTGCTAAAAATGTGGTTAAAGATTTCGATTAACAGTTATGAAGTAATAATAATATTAATACTGATATAATAATAATAATAAAAATAATAATAATAATAATAATAATAATAATAATAACTAATATTACTATTATTATTATTATTATTACTACTATTATTATCATTATCACTAATTAATCAACTGCTACTACTACTACTGATAATAATAATAATAATAATAATAATAATAATAAATTTTACAGCTCCCAATAAATTTCTTATATGGATGATGTGGGATGCGCATTTTTGTCTCTACTAAGGCTAAGCTCTGCAAATATTGTTCCACCATAGACTTAACACATCTAATAGCGTACTCAATAAGTAGGTTGAACTAACTGGAGTTGATGTTTTTATTCATATTTTATTTTAAGAGTAGTCGTAGTAGCAACGACAGTAGGAGTAGTGGTAGGCCGCCTACATTAGATAAAGAACACAGAATTATGAGTAGCCATGCCGGCAACCTATTCGAGCTATAATGAATTGCAGTAGTAGTAGTGGCAGTATCAATGACAATAGTAGTAGCACTAGTAACAAAAAATGAAAAGTCACAAGAGGAAAACTGACACTTACAGATTTCAATAACGAAAAACATCATATTTCATAAATAATGTACATAGGAACACACTATTCTCACTATAATTATTACACTTTAAGTTGCAATCAATAATTATAATGTGCATGAGAGAGAGAGAGAGAGAGAGAGAGAGAGAGAGAGAGAGAGAGAGAGAGAGAGAGAGAGAGAGAGAGAGAGAGAGAGAGAGAGAGAGAGAGAGAGAGAGAGAGAGAGAGAGAATTCATGTTTATGATCATTTATTGGATCATGTAAACAAACAAGCCTACACATACATAAGATCTGAAGACTTCAAAGGGCCCCAAAATGTGCGTATGTGTGCGCGCGCGCGCGCGCGCGCGCGCGAGAGAGAGAGAGAGAGAGAGAGAGAGAGAGAGAGAGAGAGAGAGAGAGAGAGAGATAAATCTTCATGTAGTTATCACCTATGAATAGCCAAATATGTTAATCTTCTTTAGGATAACATTCGCAGCTGTGAACTATTTGTATCTAACCATCGTTTCATGTATCACAATTAGTCTCCATTCGAATGGGGGTGGACACAGACATAATGGAAATTCGGGAATCAAAGCTGAGTGTGCTTCCTAACGCCCCGGAAAGGGATCAAACCCACGTTAGTCGCTTTCCGAGTCGTGTGCTCTACCACTGTGCTACGGCGGCCCCCAAACCATACTGAATACTCAATTAAAACTACATCCGCAAAAGCTTAGGAATCAGTGACTGGATTAAGGGTTCTTGACTTAGTATATTAAATTACAGTATTTCTTTCCTGGGATGCGTAGCATCGCTTATCAACTCATGAGATTTATTGAGTACATCATTACGTGTAAGGGACCTATATATGACAAACCCGTGTTCGATCCCACTGCAGACGTTAAGAAGAGCTATCACCATTAATTCTGGAGCTCCAACCTGTCTGCGTCTACCCCCATTCGCATGAGGAATAGAGACATACAAAGAGTAAATAACCCTCTTGCGAAGAACTTGTTTTGGCATGTGTAATCGTTACCCTGAGTGTATGCCCTTACTAACCTCAGTCCGTGACGGGGCGCGAACCCTCGACCTGCCGACACTCTGGGTCGGCAGGTCGAAGGTTCGCGCCCCGTCACGGACTGAGGTTAGTAAGGGCATACACTCAGGGTAACGATTACACATCCCAAAACAAGTCCTTCGCAAGAGGGCATCCGTCCTAGGCCTTAGTAGAAAAGGGAGTTCGAGACGTAAAACCGAATCCATCCATCCACAAAGAGTAAATAACATTAAATTTTTTTCTGGAGAAAAAAAAAAAAAAAAAAAAAAAAAAAAAAAGGAATATTAGATTTTAGAATGAATACTTGATTTGATTTATTAAGATATATGAGTTGCATTTCACGTACTGTACTTGTATAAGGATGTTTGAGTTCCACCTTGTGAGTTTAATTTTTCATAAGATGTGTGATTAGATTTTGCAGGTGTTTGCTGTTTTTCCCCAAGATGTTTGAGTAGAGTTTTACGGGTCTGTTGTTGTTTTCTTAATATACTTGAATACAATTTTGTCTGTATTTGCGAATTTTATAAGCGAGTTCAAAGTGTAGTTTAATATATAATTCTTCTAAAAAGCTTACAGGTCGTGAGACACGGTCATATTTCAAAATCATACATACATACGTAATTCACAATGGCCAATGTCTCTTTGTAAAGGGGATGGCCGAGTCACAGCACACATTCACCAGAGCTTATACACCTCGATTACTCCCCTTGGTTCCTCGGGGATATTGGGCTACCTCATTTTCCCCCCACCACCCTGCCTGGGTCACATAGAGGGCAAGTGGGCAAGGTTCTTATGCTTCAAAAACAAAATATTGTATAGGGAAGAAATAAACCAAAATTCTCAATATATCCTTTTAGTATAAAATATTCAATAATATAACAGGCCTTTATAGTACAGTATATATTTTCTACTACCCACGGATGTAACAGTATGGAGGACAGTCGTGATAGTGACGGATAGTCAAGATAGTACAATATAGGCTTTGATAGAGGGAGGGGGGATAGTGTAGATAGCCAGGGCGACGTATTTATCAACATGTCGCTGATAACAATAACGACATGACGCCAGGATTTCCGGTAGTAATATATGTGTATTTATTTACGTGGACAAAGTAGATGTTATACTATGAACTTCAACCTTTGACAACGGTATAAATACAGGTTTTGCTATCATTTCTAACAGCTATTTATATGATTTACCGACTTCTTGAATACGGAATATAAATATAGCAAAAAGGTGTTTGTTTGTGTGTGTGTGTGTGTGTGTGTACACTCACATATATTGTTTAGAAGAGATATCTGAAGCATTGTGTATTGGAACCATGTGAATATATACACATTGCTCTCTGATGCTATATCATTGTGTGTGTATGTATGTATGATAACAGGTGTGTAATGCCTTTATTACTCAGCTATCTAAAAGACTATAGCAAAATTTGTAAACACACAATTGGCATTGGGAGTATATTAACAATGTTAACAATGCCAAAAGGTCAAAAGCTCTCAACTGTACAAGAGTCAGTTTCATAAACACGATTTTCCATTTGTCTTTCAAAAACATGAACACAAAGATGTATAAAAGTTAAGTTTGTATGTGTGTGCAGTCAATATTAAAATAAGTTTTTGCACCATTAGAGGATATGAGACTTCAAGCAATGTTCTTTACTTTCCAACAGAGAAGATAAATACATACATACGTATATACATGAGTAGGTATATACATACACATACAGAATGAATGCCCTCTCCCCCTTAAAAAAAAAAGAGACAGAACTAATATTCCATAACATTCAACACAAGACACATACATACATAAATGCGTATATACTGTTATATACACATTTGTATACAACATACACATACAAAAATGAACCCCCTCTAGCGTCCTGTGAATGTATTCGTTCATCACTTGTCGATTCTATTGCTTTTATTGTCTACCCGCATCACGTGCAAGTACATAATGAACCTTATCTGCTGCATTCCTCGCGATATGAGGGCGTCATTATCTAGTACGCCCACACACACACACGATTTAGTATGATCAATAATAATAATAATAAAATAATAATAATAATAATAATAATAATAATAATAATAATAATAGTAATTATAATAATCATAATAATAATAATAGAAGAAGAAGAAGAAGAAGAAGAAGAAGAAGAAGAAGAAGAAGAAGAAGAAGAAGAAGAAGAAGAAGAAGAAGAAGAAGAAGAAGAAGAAGAAGAAAGTGGCCACAACTGTACAGAATGCAGATAAATAGAAAACCTTAAAAGAATATTCTATTTATACTCTCTCTCTCTCTCTCTCTCTTTCTATGCCACAGTACACCTCCTGTAAATTATGCGACCGAACTAATGCTAACACTCTTGACCACTATTGTCTTCAGTGCCCCGCAGTGAGAGATGTTTTACCACGAGGTCAGAACTTAATACAGATCTGCTCATTTTTACTTAATGATGACAACCTTGATGTTATTCTTGCTCGTTTTCCTCACTTTGGTGGCCATTAATTATATTGAATTATACATATATTTTCTGTATGTTGCTATATAATTCTGTTTGTGCATTCTGCGTTTCTCTGAGCTTTACTTTTGCATATAATGTACTCTGTGCTGCCATTCTGTGAGTTGTGTGTTAGTATGCAGCAATGTTTTATCAATATGTACACCTCCCTGTAAACCATGTTCAATTCTTGATTTTATATCCATTTGAAGCATTATTTGTATGAACTCATGTAATGTCTGACGCCTTGGCGCAATAAATTAATAAAATAAAATAAATAAATCTCTCTCTTTCAAGTAGGGTCATAATGAACAAGATAAAGAATTACATATGGATGACGTTATCATCTACTTCTTTCCAAAAATAAATCGCCAAACAATTTAACAAATATTATCCGCATATTAACAATTATTAGGTGATTTATAATAACTTCTATCTTGAAACTTTTTAAAATCATAAAGAACTACCTCAACCCTTCTTTCATTGGTAGTATACATTTTTAAGTGTCCAATGGGTCAATTGACCAATTGGCTCGACCCTTATTAGAACAGACACCTGACAAGACCTCTGGCATCAAGGATCTGGGAACACTGCCACGAAACATGGAAATGTGATTTCTCAATAAGTGACATGAAAATAACTTGCAGAGGTTGAAGACGAAACTAGTATATTAAGAATTGCAGAATCACTTTTAATTAAGATCGAAATCTGAAGATAGCTCAAATTATCTTTGAACATTTTCATCATGTGGTCCATTACATTTAACATATTATTAATTTTTAATTATTTGAGTTTTATATGTATAAATGTATTTTCATCAACTGTTGTTAGTTGTTCTATGTACGTACATTAAATGGGGTTTGTTATTTTTCTTGTTTTGTGTGGATGTATAGGTATGAATATGAACTCGATAAAACTTTGAAATGCTGCAAACTGGTGTAGAAGAAGAAAACTTAACTAAAAAAAATCAAGAAATGTACTGGCTGATGATCGCTCCACAATTTATTATTATTATTATCATCATTATCATTATTATTTTCAAACCTTGAAGTAAGAGTACCTCAACAAGGTAAGGCGCAAACAGCTGTGCAAACATGCAACTAGATCCCATATTCATACTCTCTCTCTCGCTCTCGTGATAAGAACCTCGCTTGCAGTTAAATTAAAAGTTTTCAATTCCTTGATAGTAACCTAACCTCAATCTAGCTAACCCTGGCTGACCCTCTAATGGTGTTATTTTTTTTTTTTTAAGGATGGGATAGGATAGGAGGGGTAAAAAGGGGGAGGGAATTAAGGATAGCAAGGGAATTGGAGGAAAAGCACGACAATTAAATAAAGTAAGAGATAAAGAAGAGAGGGCAGACCCTCGTGCTAAGTTTTGATCTGGAATTCAGATACTTTTGATGTGATCTAATGGTTGGGCTCCAAACTGAACAAACACCTGGTTCTAGCTACAATAATAATAATAATAATAATACATAATAATAATAATAATAATAATAATAATAATAATAATAATAATAATAATAATAAGAAGAAGAAGAAGAAGAAAAAAAATCTTAATATTTATGTTTTCCAAATCTTACCATCTTCCAGGTCGTCTTTTGTTAGTCACCTTTTCCCCGATCCCCCCCCCCCCCTTAATCCAAGACCGTTTTTAACACCTGCCGAGTCTCTCTCTCTGACAACATACCCATAACCCCCTTCCCCCATATTATGTTCCGTTCCCCCTTTCACTTTTAGTAAGAATCACTTCATCGAATGACTCATTTCCAAATTACAATCTCTCTCTCTCTCTCTCTCTCTCTCTCTCTCTCTCTCTCTCTCTCTCTCTCTCTCTCTCTCTCTCTCTCTCATATATATATATATATATATATATATATATATATATATATATATATATATATATATATATATATATATGCGCAAACACGAGAGTCGTGTTTGTGATGCATTAATGTCTCAACCTTTGATGATCTTTGACTCGTCTACCTAAAAAAAAGGGACATCAATAATGCTCTCCCTCCAATATCATGTGGGATAATTCAACTCCATAATCCCAAGGCTAGAGCCTCAATGAGCAGCAAAGAACGTCAAAAATACACAAATAATAATAATAATAATTATTATTATTATTATTATTATTATATTCATCTTTCGTTACACTGTCGCTTTATCGGTCATATAAAATTTAAGTTACCCTAGGATAATAATAATAAAAAAAACAATATATGCCACGAGATGAATTGGTGTTGGTAAACCAGCTACGGCTATCGGACCTCACAGCAAAAGAAACTGACCTACTTACTCTGTGAGAAACCCGAGATGTGGTGGGGAGGGAATGTGGCAGCCCTTTAATCCCCATGGGGCTAAGAGGAATGATCAAGGTAAAGTAGTCTCTGCTGAACGTGTGTGCTTTGATTCGGCCAACTCCCTTAACAAGAGGGCTCGAGGCCGATATATATATATATAATATATATATATATATATATATATATATATATAATATATATATATATATATATATATATATATATGGATAAATATTTTTCACATACATGTAAGACAGTATATGTATAAGACTATGCTTTAGAAGAAGTCGCCTGGGCTATATCGTGCTCTGCCCATCCGTTTTTTTTTTTATTGATTGATGGCATAAGAGTACTCTGCGAATACTAATTAAGAGTAATGTATTATGGTTTACATGTATTAATAGCAGAAGATCACTCTGCAGTTATTGATTAAGAGTAATAGTCGTAACAATAATTTTCAATAGCCCTTGTTGAGTGCTATCATTTAAATCAAATTTCCACTTTACTACAGTACCATTGTAGATAATTTCATCTCATTGATGTTTCGCGGTAAGAAATTAAGGAAAAGCAACAGTTTCTCCAATTAATTTTTAATCTTATTAGTCGAAACGCGGACGTACGAACATGAATACAATAATAACGATAATAATAATAATAATAATAATGACGAGAAGTATCTGGGGATACGATTACATCATCTCTTGGTGTGTTAAAACGCTAAGTCACACAGAACGCGTTTCTACGCGTAGTATAGTGTAGATGACGTCATGAGATGATGAGTGCGCATTCCATGCGCGCACTTTCTTACTCATTGGAATGCTTTTTTTTTTTAATAGACTCCCTCAGGAGGAAATATTAGGGAATGAGTCATACCGAATTATTCTCTTTCTATTTGTGTAATATCTCTCTCTCTCTCTCTCTCTCCTCTCTCTCTCTCTCTCTCTCTCTCTCTCTCTCTCTCTCTCATTCTGATGACACATCGGTGATTTATGTGGTTGACTATCGGCGGCTAATAATAATAATAATAATAACAACAATAATAATTACTTCTTTACATAACAATAATAATATCAATGACAAGAAAAATATTCGTAAAAGAAAGTAACAAAGGAGAGAACTGGAGGTAGTAGTAGTAGTAGTAGCAGCAGCAGCAGTGGTAGAAGTAGTAGTGGTGACAATAATAATTATTATTTTAACTATAAATATTTTGATGCATAGGAGTAAAGTTACGTTGTTCCAAGGTAAAGGGGGGAGGGGCCTTTCCCACGTTCGCATGTTGCACAGTATTGACAAAACTCGGTATTGATCCCGATAATTACTGAGAGCAGATGCTGTGTTCCAAATACTCTCTATCTTACATTTTATATATTCTATACATTTGTTTTATGTATTTCATATATATATATATATATATATTATATATATATATATATATATTAAATTTTTATATTTTTATAATTTCTATTTCACGAACTTTCTTTTATATCTATATATATTTTACATTTTAGATATTTCATATACTTTATAAACATATTACACTTATAAATAAACAAGAGCGACGGACCCCACTTCCCTCTTTTTTATGGGGCCTCACAGTGACACATAAAACGGTAAACAACAATACCAACAACATCAACAGCAAATAACGTATTCTAGGACTAGGGCCCGATTTCTTATACAGTGTAAACCTAGGATACCATATTGTTAGTTAGACACACAAATGGATTTCATAAACGCATCTGACGCGGTAGGTAGCCATACACAGAACCGCGTCAGATGCGTTTATGAAATCCATTTGTGTGTGTCTAGTCAACTAACAATATGGTATCCTAGGTTTACACTGTTTAAGAAATCGGACCAAACTATTGACGGAAAAATTATTGAATTACTAGAAATCGACAAATTGAAAGTCAGTGAGTGGTCAAGACGTTGACGCAGTACAAAATATTGTCAAGAATGTGTAAGTCGAAAAATAAAATCCATTCACTTAGGAAGCTAGCAAACCCAACTCCGTGGTGATCCATAACAAGATCAATGGCATGGATTAGCCTCAGGAAGGACATATAACTGTATATTAAGAACAGAGATTAGTACGTCTAAAGAGACCAGTGAGAACAGCGACCCCAAAATCATATGGGAAAAGATGCTGATAAAGGACTGTAGATGTCGATAAGTTATAAGTCGATGGTCAAAATGTCGACGCATTTGAAATAATAATGAACTAACCTTAAGTATTTCTTTTTTATAAATATTTCTCGTCGACAATTTGGGATGCGACTAACGAGGGTTCGATAATACCGAGGGATTATAGGAAGGTCATCCAGACTTGATCCCCAGCACCAACATTCGAATGGGGGTTAATTGTAACAAATACAATATTTACGGCACATTTGCCCACCGGAAATAACAAGTCCCTTACAAGATGCTGACATCTTGTCGACAGAAAGTTCCTGAATAATAATAATAATAAAAATAATAATAATAATAATAATAATAATAATAATAATAATAATAATAATAAACTTGGTGTTATCCACCACGTGCAATGACAACAAATAAAAAAAAACACAAATGCATACTTTTACCGCCAATACATAAACCTTCCAGCAATCCCTTTGTTATTTCTCTCTCTCTCTCTCTCTCTCTCTCTCTCTCTCTCTCTCTCTCTCTCTCTCTAATTTCCTTTACACTCCGCCCGTTTCCTGCCCCCCCCCCTCTCTCAATCCCCCCCATTACGAGCCGTAACGCATCTGCTTGGCCCATAACTTTTCTCCCGTGTTCTCCCTGAACATTATTCTCTCACTCTCCCCTAAGTGTGTGTGTGTGTGTGTGTGTGTGTGTGTGTGAGAGAGAGAGAGAGAGAGAGAGAGAGAGAGAGAGAGAGAGAGAGAGAGAGAGAGAGAGAGAGAGAGAGAGAGAGAGAGAGAGAGAATGTTTTCAATCATTACGAGAAAGGGATTACCTCAACAGTCACATCAGTAGATTACAAACACCTCTTTTTAACGAAAACAAATAAAGGAAAATTATAAAATAATGAAGAAAATCTATGAATTACACCTATTTTAAACAACTTGATTTGGTCTCAAATTTAATAGATTATAATTACGGTCTAAAAAGGAGGCTATATAAGACCTAGAATGCATTGGTATAATAACATAGAAGTTCTGACTATGATACTAAGACCCAGTGTTCCTGAACATTTTGTTGTAAGACCACGAAACTTCACACCAAGAAACTTAAGACCTCAGAACTTCAGACTACGTAATAATACCCAGAGTCCAAGACCATATCGACATAAGATCAGAGAACTTCATACCATGAGAATTGTGACCTCGGTGTTTTAGACCATTAAAGTAATACCCCGAGAAACTCAGACCAAGAAAATAAGACCTAGAGTCCTAGATCAAAGAACTTCTGAAAATTTAATAATACTCTGAGTCAAGCACCCTTACTGATATAAGACCAGTCAGCCTCAGACCAAGAAAATAAGATCTCAGAGTCCCAGACCATATTTCCCGACAGACCTTTAGTCCTTGAAACTTAAAGAGCTCAGAGTCCCACAGTATAATGGTATATGATCACAGACGCTCAGACTTCGAAACAAGAACATCAGACCAAGAAACTAAGACCCTGAGTCCCAGACCATACTGGAATACGATCAAAGAACTTCAGCCTATGTAACCAAAGGGCAGTTTACACGGTCAAACGGTTCGTCGAACGCGATTCGACAGACAAGTGTTTGAAGTGATGTTCGAACGTGTGAACGGGGTATTTGGTTGTCGAACACGTTTGTCGAACGTGTTCGACAACCAAATACCCCGTTCACACGTTCGAACATCACTTCAAATACTTGTCTGTCGAACCGAGTTCGAAGAACGGTTTGACCGTGTTAACCCCCTTAAGACCCTACAATGCCAGAGCATATTGGAAATCAGATCCCAGAACCTTGGAGTGCTAGGAAGGGAATCCAGCCTTAATCCCCAAGCTCCAACCAGTCTGTGTTCATCACAACAGAATGGGGATTAACAGTGACATAAAACGGTAAACTGAAATAATAACAATAATAACAACAACTACATACAAGATCCACAGTCCCAGACCATATTGGTATAAGACCAGAGAACGTCAGACCATAACCAAATATAGTCTGGTTCAATTTTCAACTCCTTTCATAATCTCACCTGACCGACCACTTGAGCCGAGAGCGAAATCCGTCTGGCATACAAATTTATCTATCTATCGATCTATCTATCTATCTATCTACCGATCTCTCTATCAATTAATAATGATGATATGTAAATAAATAAATAAATTAATAAATAAATATATTACTGAGGTTAGTAAGGGCATACACTCAGGGTAACGATTACAACTGCAAAAACAAATCCTTCTCAAGAAGGCAACCGTCCTAGCCCTTAGCTGAAAAGGGAGTTCGTGACGTAAAACCGAAACCCACATTCTAATTACATTGGTTAATTAGATAACATAAATGATACAAAGAAAAAAAAATCGGAAAAATAACAAATATTAAAGTAAATTAAGTAAATGAAGAATTAATAACGAATGAGAGAATATTTAATAATAATAATAATAATAATAATAATAATAATAATAATAATAATAATAATGATGTCACTAAGTTTGTCTGCCCTTTCCGAAATTTTGTCTGTTCGGCTAGACAACAATTTGCATATTCGTCTATAATGTTAAATCTCTGTCTGTCTGTCTGTCTAGAATGCATATTAATCTGTTCTAGTCAGGAAGTTTCTTCCCTTCTATAATGCAATTACATCTGGTTGGACAGTTATTGCACGTCTTTCATTTTTTTTATTCAGATAACTGTACATGGGGACGTGCACATGGGCACTCCCAGTGATACTGCAGTTGTTAAACATTACAATCTATATTTGGTCATGTATAAATCAAATATTAACAGAATTTGCAATTCTTCTTAAATATCATAGCAAGTAATTAAGAATAATACGATACCAAAATGCCCAACTGTCTGGCCGATGTGACTTCATACTTGACCACATGAGACATCGCAGCCTTACAATATGTCGAGGGCAAAACACGATAATCTAACCTGAAAAACTTAACCTAACCTAAAAATATATGCTAAAATTACATTCAAACTTGTGATCGTCGTGAAAAACTACATTAGCAACGAAATGCTGGCCGATTTCAATCGGGATTTAAGGATGAATCACTATCCTAACGCCCCGCGGTGGGCTTAAACACGGGTTTGTGAGAAATATGCACACAACACAAAGATTCATGTATTGTATTGTTCTAATGATTTTCTGAGTACAGAGATGAAGAACAGCTTGCTTTTTTTTTATTTTAATACGAATACATGTACATGAAAATTTAGACAACAATGTCCCAAGCAAGTCAGTTATACTCAATTATTATTATTATTATTATTATTATTATTATTATTATTATTATTACTATCGTCATCACCATTATTATTATTATTATGTAAACAAAACCTTGAAAGTAATGAAAAAAAATATTTTTTAAAGAATTTCCCCTAAGTATTTGGCTTGTAACTGAATGTGAATCCTCTGAACTGTCAGTTTTAACGTAAACGTAGGAAACACATGCGCCCCTAAACCTCCCCCACCCAAAGGAGGACCCCTCTCCCCTAAACCCATCAAATGGAGGGGAAGGCGCGATTAGCTTAATTAAGAATATTAATCCATCGTCATTTATAAAAGCATTTCCTATGGGCAGAATAATAACATGGGGGAAAATGTGGAGCGCTCTTATCACTGCGATACCGCGGTACACATGCACAATAACACAAATATATATATATATATATATATATATATATATATATATATATATATATATATATATATATATATATATATATATATATATATATATATATATATTGAAAACAATATGGCTTAAACTATATTTCTAATTGTAAAACAATACACATCAATTTAAATTTTTTTCCTAAACTTCTTTTTTTAATTTGTTGCAAATATTTTTCTCATACTTAACACCACACACTGTTAGCACTGCCTTTCGACAACGTATATTAATGTGCAGGGTTAATTTCTCGTACATGCCTGACTCGGAGACGGGGTACTGCCAACACTCCTTCCCGTTTTTTCAAGAGTCACTGGCAGGTAAAATATATAAACGGTTTCACACATTTCTCCAAGACAAACATATTGGACAATCAATTTTAGAATTTGTTAATATTAACTACTGTATATATCCAACTTGGTGATGGGGAAGCACTAACACAAAATGAGAAAGAACTACTGAATGAGTACATGTGATCAACTTGGAGACGGGGAACAACTAAAGAATATGATCCCATTTTCTTCATTATTCTCACTTGATAAAATCACGTAAACATTATTTTTCAATTTATTACACAAGTTTCCGTTTTAAAATGGTAAAAAAAAAAGGTTCTTTTTTCCACATTAGGTAAGGTTTTAAAGTAATGATATATTAAAAACAATATTATTTATGAAAGATTAACCAAACAAAATGTTATTCTGATATTATCTCGTAAACAGATTGATTTATATAATCCTTTTTCCATTTCTATGCGTCATAATCTCCATTAGAAAAAGGGCAGATTCAGACAGATTAAAGCTGGGAAATTAAGGTTGGATGCCCTTCCCAACGTCCTCCGGTGGGCTTGAACATGGGTTTATCACTTCTCGCGTTAATTACTCTAACCACTCCGCTACCGCGCTCCCATTACGATTGGAGAAAAACCCGCAAGTATATACACACCACGAGGTCCGAACTCACAACTGAATGACTGGGAGCGAGCAAAGCTTCCATTGGCCACCAAATCCAACCCCCCCACCTTCCCTCTCACCATCCAATGTGTTATGAGTCAACCCTACGACCTATAGACACTCTCCCCAAGCATATGCTACACCCACCCCATCCACCTCTTTGCTTACACATGCCTCTCTCTCTCTCTCTCTCTCTCTCTCTCAGTTCACCATGCATATTTAACTCAACAATTATTATTCCCTCACAATTATTCTCTCTCTCTCAGTTCACCATGCATATTTAACTCTCCATTTATTATTCCCTCACAATTATTCTCTCTCTCTCCTCTCTCTCTCTCTCTCTCTCTCTCTCTCTCTCTCTCTCTCTCTCTCTCTTTCTCTCAGTTCACCATGCATATTTAACTCTCCATTTATTATTCCCTCAATTATTCTCTCTCTCTCTCAGTTCACCATGCATATTTAACTCTCCATTTATTATTCCCTCACAATTATTCTCTCTCTCTCTCTCTCGTTTAATACTGTGATCACATTCATAAAGACGGGGTTCGAATCTCGGTAATTGAGGAACTTATAAGACTTCTCACAGCGGGGCGTTAGGGAGGAATCCCAGCCTTAATTTCCCAGCTCAAGCGTGTCTGTGTACAGCCCCATTGGAATGGGGATCAATAATAACACACAAAATAGGATACAACAAGACATACTCTAGAAAACTGCTTGTCCATTTTTAAGGTCATGTTACAGACATATAAATTAAGATTTTCGGGGAGGGCCTTAACGATGATATCCTTCATCCTTAAAAGCTGCTGGCTTACGAACACATTCTAGAGAATTCTGTTCTACGGTGCCTTAAGTCGCGTTGAGAGTACCAATTTTAAAAGACAGTGAAGGCCCACCTTGGCAACGATGTTTAATCTTTAAAACATTTTATAAGTCAGCAGAATCAAGTTTTACAAATAATCCCGGCAAGATTCCACTAGTAAACACTAATCCTTCTGATTCCGCTAGTAAAAAAAATATTCCTTCTAGCAGCCAATCAACTAGTCTTAATTATATATTTACGCTCATAATATTTCAACCTAGCCTACCTATCTATCAAGTCTGAACAAAAATAAAACCTGGAAAAGGTCAACGACAATTCAACAAATACTCTGCATAACAAAAACTGACCTTGACCCGTTGTGTATGAACAATCGATCAATTTACTTCATGGGAAAAGAATTGACTGCAGAGGAGCTGCTCGCTCGGTATAGCAAGGTCATGAACTTGAAGAATTCAATATTGAAATTGCATGTGCATAAGAAATTGAAGCCAAAAGATTCATTGATCACATTTATAAAACAGTAACTGTTCTTGTGCTTTCTAATAATCCAATACGACCACATTTTATTATAATTTAATAAAGAGGACATTCTACCAAAGGAATGGAAGGAAAGTATCATCATTCACATCATTCCCCTGCTGGCTAGTACAGTGGTAACGCGCTGGCTTCGCATTCACGAGGTCGAAAGATCGGTTCCCGTCCAAGACCGAGAGTTTAAGCTGTTTACTGGCAGGAACTGCTGTGGCAGGGCACCAAAGTGGGGGGTTGGGGCTTGCCCCGGCTGACGAATACCCATTGTATTGTAATGGAAATAAAGGTTTATTATTATTATTATTATTATCCTCCTTCACCACTTTCATAAACCTCTTCTTTGGCCTACCTCGCTTGGCACCTACATCTTAAGCCTCTTCCCCCATCATTCCCCTAACCCCTCCTCAATACATAACCAAATCATCTTAGTCTCGCCACTCTCACCTTGTCCCTCATTCACACAGCTTAATAAAACAGTGTAAACTGGGGTCAGTATCTTTAACAAGCTGTTTATGCAATTTTTTTTATTTATCTGTTTATTTATAATATGCTAAAATGCACTTTAGAAGGGAAATTCTCACCTAAACATTATGGATTTAAAAATTAATAAGTAAGATATTTATGCTTTCTTGAATTTCTGAGTGTAGCCTTAAATCCAAAGGCACACTCTTTCCAGATGTTCGAAATACATTAGACCCTGCAAATGGTGAACTAATTTTAGATTATTTAGCATCCTTGGGGGTCAAAGGTCAACTACTTCAACATAATGGAAAACTTTGCTTATAAGCATACATGGGAAGCGATGAGCAAATATGATGATGATAATAATAATAATAATAATAATAATAATTCTTATTATCATTATATAAATAATAGTGAAAACACAAACATACACATGCACTCAAAATATTCCTTCCTCCTTGATACTGCTCAACACAGGTAACAAAGTTTTAGTTTTTCTCCAAACAAAAAATGTCTTTACCTGGCCCAAGTGAGGATTCCAAGGCCTGGCCCGGGCCTTGAGGGTGAAAAAAAAAATTTCTCTACATTTTCTTACAAGAGGCAAAATCAAATCGATGTGTGAAGGTACTTCAGATTTTAAAGAGAGTAGTATGCCCATCATCGAGTTTTCACAAACTTTTTTTTTTATGAGTGTGACACCGGGACAGACAGAAACTGCCCTCATCAATAAAGGCCCGGGCACGAGAAAATACCAAGACGAAGGAAAAGAAAAAGGTTAAGGGCAAGGCAGAGATGAGGTAATGATATGCATTACTGCATACAGTTTTGCGAGTCATAATTAGTTCCCACTGGATTGGGGATGGACATAGACATATTGGAGCTGGGAGGCTTAAGGCTGCATGACCATCCGAACACCCAGCGGGGGGCTCGAAACCGTGTTAGTCGTTTCCTGACTCACATGCTCTACCGCTGAGCATCTGCGGCGCCCAGAATTGCATGGAGAACAAAACACGTAAAACATGTTTTTCATATAAAATTCTTACCTAAATCTGTATTTTATATATAAATATTTCCGTGTTGAGGACATTGACCCCATATAAATTAGGAAAAATCTGAAAAAAAAACTGGTTTTGTTGGCCTTTATTACCACCTGAGCTCGAAAAGATGCTGTTCCACCACTGACACGACACACGTGACCCGTTCTTAGGAACAAATATAAGGTAAACTTAAGATAAACACGTGGTGAGGAAGATGGTGTAGTGGTGAACAATTTATTATACAAAACGGGCAAGTGTGACAGTGGGTTGCACCCGTCTGTTTGGGTATGACTCTTGACTATTAATGAACTCCAATCTCTCTCACCATCATTTTTTAACCTAGATTTTGGCCCGATTTCTTAAACAGTGTAAACCTAGGATACCATATTGTTGAGTTAGCTAGACACACACAAGTGGATTTCATAAACGCATCTGGCGCGGTTGTGTATGGCTAGGATCCCGTACGGGATCCTAGCCATACACAGAACCGCATCAAATGCGTTTATGACATCCATTTGTGTATAGCTAACTAACAATATAGTATCCGAGGTTTACAGTTTTAAGAAATCGGGTCTTTGACAGGGATGGGCTATCTTTCTGGTGAATTACGTCACGTTTATAGCTAACAGTTTTATTTTCTTTGTATCAAAATGATCCAAGACTAAGTCTGCTATGTTGACAGGGTGAGATGCCCTTCATGAAAGACGACAATACCGTCTCCTGATCCATTCACGAGGTTCTGAATTTTCAGGCACCAAAATATTATTTGAGTTCTTATACAAAAACGTTGATCAAACTGCAGAACAAAAATTGGGTTCTGACCTTACAAATACTTCTACTACTACTGCTACTGCTACTACTATTACTACTACTACTACTACTGCTACTACTACAAATACTACTACTAATAATAATAATAATAACTATTATTATTATAATGATAATAATAATAATTATTATTATTATAATGATAATAATTATTATTACTATTATTATAATGATAATAATAAAACGATCCCTGAACTTTCAAATAAAAAAACGTTCTTTAATCTAATTAAAAGATTCTCTGAGCTTACAATAATAATAATAAAAAATCGCCAAAGTTTATGAGTTACTTTCCAAACTATAAAAAGAGAGCTAGTAGTATGATATAATATAAAATAAAATAAAATAAATAAATAATCACTTATCTACAAGAAAGTTGACGAAAAAATCTGGAGTATACAAATATGAGAAAACTCGGCTCGATAGGCAGCAGACTCGACACTGACCCTGTCGCATGACTGAAGTCGTGCTGAAGCCAGAATCTGACACTGTAACAAGTCGTGAAGAGAAACATGAGAGGCTAGAGGTCAAGGGTGAAATAAAATACTCTCCCAGTTGTTTATCTGGGTACGGTAAACGGATCCAGGGGGCTTAGCACCTGGCTGGATCCATAGGGCTTAGCACCTGGCTGAACCCAGGTGCTTTAGCATAGGGCTTAGCCACCCGGCGTCAAGTGCCTCAAGAGTGTGGGAAAGACCCAGAAGGTGGCCCTGCCCAAAACCACAAGTAACCCTATATGCCCTAGAGGGATACCCAATAGCCACGCACTGACCTGGAACTCTTCCGTTCTATAGGCCAACTGAAATAGCCCATCCCCCAAGAGGAGGGACCTCTCTTTGAACCTGAAGGCAATTGGCAGAAGTAGATTTAGCGACACGCCCTGCCCTTTGGGGTATTTCAAGCATCCCCATGGCAGCCAGAAAGCAGTCAGAGAGCGACAGTCAGTCAGAGCTTTGCCCGGGGCATGAATATATCATAGATTTTGTTAACCATGGGGCGGGGGCATTGAGGCGTCGAAGATGTTGTACTCCAGAATAAATTAAGATAAAGGAATCACCGCTTGTCCATTCTTACCTTGTACCCGTCTGGTACTAATATTAACGTAGTGAGAAGAATTCATCATGACAACTGGTGACACGCGGGGGGGTCAGGAAGGACATCCAGCCTTAATTCCCAAGTTCCAACATGTGTGTGTCCACCCCCATTCGAATGAGGACTAACAGTGACACATAAAACAGCAAACAAGATTATCTATTAATTCACCTTGTGAAACATCAAGACGAATAGTCTTTTCTTCTTCTTCAGAGTGACGCCATATTAGGTGAAAGTTAACAGGGTAGTAACAATTAAATGAAAATAGGGATGCAATAGGGCTTCCTAATACCCAAAGTATTCTCATTTTTTCTGAATAACATAACTTTTATCAACTGTTCTGAAGAGACTATATTAGGTTTTTTTTCTCTTAATAACCAACATGTTTGTCTCAGGTTCGATCCCAAGTGGTGTCAAGACGAATAACTTTCCCTAAAACTCTCTTCCAAGGTTTCTCAAGTCGCTCTGTGTCTTAACAAGAACTATAGCAAAGCAGACTTCTGCGAAGGAAGCCCTCAATAGATAAGCAAATCTCCAAAACATCTAAAATTCTCTCTCTCTCTGTTATCAACAGGATGCAAAGATCAAAGTATAGTGCAATCTTATTAAGAGTCACGTTTTCTTATTATTTCTTTTACAAGTGAAAGAAATCCGAGCTTTAGGCAAGCACTCGTGCCAGCGTGATCAACTTTTCATAAATATAATTTTTTTTTTAGTTTAATTGAAAGCAATGCTTAAATTTTTTCTAATACTAGTTATTATTATTTTTATTATTATTATTATTGTTATTTCTATTCAAAAAACCAATGCAATATATATAAAGTCTAACATTTTTCTAATCCAGCCACTGGGGGAGCCATATTAACTCGGTGCCGGCCCCAAGCCCGGAGATATGGGGAATTTTGGTGTCAAAATGAGTAACTAAGAGTAAAGCAAACCAAATCCTAGCCTGCAAAAGGCTAATGAGATTAACCCATCCCTTAATTTAAATAATGAAAAGAGATGTGAAGAAGAAGAAGAAAAAGAAGAAGAAGAAGAAGAAGAAGAAGAAGAAGAAGAAGAAGAAGAAGAAGAAGAAGAAGAACTTTTTTCGGAAGCAATCACTTCTCAGCCCTCACCTATCATCTAGCTATTAAATAAAGATAATGTTGGCAGCGTTTATTAAGTTTCTCATCTTAAGTGTCATGATTTTGCTGACAGTTACTAAATGAGATGACTGCAGTCTGTGCGTGCGTGCATGTGTGTGATTACAACAAGAACAACTACTTGGGTGTGATAAGGCAGTCCAAGTTATCATACAGAAGGTTGTGACTTATCAGTAATGCTCATTTTAAAAAAATTACCGGTATGAAATATATTATCATCATTGCTTAGTATGGAAAAAAGAACTGACTCCCAACAGGAAAAACTCAAGTGTTAAAAAGGCACTCAAATGCATATGTATGAAAAAAAAATTACTGTACCTTAAACTATCTCTATGCAATCTTACAGAAAAAATAGGATAAAGTCCTTTTTTTACATAGTTATTTTTATAAATATTTAAAAGTGCAGTGGGTAACGTAAGCAGGGACACGATACGTACATCATTGATCTCTCTATAAATAAAGTTGCTGATATTTGTATGAGGGTTTGGTAATAAGGCATTTAAGGAAGGGCTTACTCTGTTTACCAAGACTTCAAGGTAATACAAGTACATTATAGCCTATGTTCCTGATTGCCGCTTTATGTATGACAATCAATCTCCATTCCAAAGAGGGTGGACAAGTATTGGAGCTGGGGAAATAAGAGGTCGAATACCCTTCCAAACTCCCAGCGGTGGGCTTGAACGTGGGTTTGTCGCTTCCCGAATTGAAAGCTCAAACCATCACGCTACCGAAGTCCCCGGTACAGTTCGTATTATGAATGCACATTATTCAATCGCAATTGCATCAACTAAAGACCACAACTAAATCACTGCAAAGCAGAAAAGTCCAGTTAAATAAAGACTCATAGAAATAAGAAAAACAGCACAGAAGCTCCATTACTTACGAACAACAGTTACAAACATTCACAGATACGAACAAAAACCTATCCACTATCTACCCATACATTAATGTCTGTATAACTGTACTTTACTGTATTATTACATTATTATTACTGTATTAAAATTCATTAATACTATATACAGAGGGTCCCCGCATAAAGTCGTTTCGTATAAAGTCATTCTGCCGTTGTGTCAGAGGCCAATAAATAATTTATTAATAAATTAAATGTTTTACCTACCTGGCTGGAGCGGTAAATTCAAACCATATGCGCTGAACAGTTTGTAAGCCTGGCAGAAGAATAGTCACACGGCATTGTTGCATACATATATATTGTATGGTCAATGGTTTTAATTTATTTGTATATGTATTTGGTAATTTGAAGGAATTACACTTATTTACAAAATGACTAAATACATATCAACAAATACAATCTTTCTTATGTTGGCAGAAAAATTGTCACAAGACATTGTTGTATACATATAAATCAAGTTAATGGTTTTATTTATCCATTTATTTATGTATTTGGTTATTTGAAGGAAATAGATATAATTTATTTACAAAATTACCAAATATAATCTTGGAAAAAGAGAGAAACCAGAAGGACAGCACTATAAGAACACATTTTTAAGAGAAGTGCCATTGTAAAGGCTGTGCTTCTCACTCTCTTGTCTGTCATATTGTATATCGTGCTCATTCGCAGTGGATGCATATCTTCAAGATCAAGATGGTGTGAGTGCTTTGGCGGGATGACCAGCATCGACATAGCATCCCAATGAGCCTCCTGTTGATTCAGGAGAGACCAAATAGATTGTTTAATTCCATGAAAATGGGAAAGGGGGAAGAAGAAGCGTCACTCACCAGTTCTTGTGCTCATTCGCTATTAAGCTGTTTGACCCTAAGTTGGATATGGGGCCTGAAATTATCCAGTTATCCAGATGCAAGCCAACCACTGTAGTAAAGATAAGCTATACTGAATAGTTGTAGTTTTACTATTTTTATATCTTGAATTAAGAACTTAGATTATTTTTCTACGTTTCAGAGTATTTATTTCTAGCATTAGTGGGGGACCTAGGTTCGAGTTATAGGTGTGTTCCGACTTAAGTCTAAATCCAGGTTAAGTCAGCTGTCCGGAATGGAACCCTGATATTAAATGGGGACCCCCTGTACTTTACATTTTATGTAGCAGCTAAGTGTCTTTAGCCTGAGTACTGTACAGTACCGCATATTTATGTACTGTACCGAACTTTTTTCACATGAACACAACTTACGAACAATTCTACTTACGAACAGACTTATGGAACCTAACTCGTTCGTAAGTTGGGGAGTATCTGTATTTATATAAGGAACCATTAATACATCTAGCACTATTTCATGTGTCACAAAGAGTCACCATTTGAAAGGGCATGACACAGACGTGTCGGAGCTGAGGGATTAAGGCTAGATGCCCTTCCTAACGCCCCATGGTGGGTTTAAACAAGAGTTCGTCACTTCCCAACTCACATTCTCTACCAATAAGCAACTGCAGCCCCCTGAATTATCAACCAGTATAATGTTCTAATAATGAAGACTGTGCCTTTGTTTCCTAAACCAAACAATATCTAATATTTAATCTAATCTATTGATACAACTACTCCATATAACACCTGATAATAAAATACACGATGCATAAAAGTAAGGAAAATTAATAAAATGTATCTTATATATGCTACAGAGTCTACGATATGTCATAATGTTATTGCCTTTGGTTCTCAATCTAGGAGTCTGGTCCTATAAAAAATATACATTTCATTTATACTAATTACAAAAAATATTCGATTAACTTTTCACTAGGATATGGAGAGATAATCTATACCTATATACAATACAAAAACCATAGTCTCAACTATTAGGGGGACGGTTGTGTCAAGGCAAAAAACTTGATGCCTTGAGTGATGGCAATACAAAAACAAGGGATTCCAAGTACCCTCGTTCAGGGGAAGCTAATACCAATACAATATATCTAGTCATAATTAACGACAAATGGGAACAGGGAAAAGAGGATTGGCAATCCTCTCACTCCAATTGATATTTTTTCTTTAGGTGATGCACCAAAAAGTAACAAGGCGAAAGGTGATATGATTTAAGTTTGTAAATACAAAGATTCCATTCAGGAGAGTGAGAGGACTGGCTCATGCCCGATCCAGAAATGAGAGAAGCTTCTACCTATCCATCTAGGTTATAAACAAAAGCCATAACCCCCCTTGTAGGGGAGTGGCTGAGTCAAAGCAAAAAACTTGACTCAATGTGAGGCAAATAATTGAGAGGGCTCCAAGCCCCCTCATTCTATCCTATATAGTCGAGTTTTGTGAAGAAACACAGCTGAACTCTTTATAAAAGATCGGTGCAAATGTCAATCCCTTTATTACCACAAATTGAAAATATCTAGTGACGCCTTAAAATATTGTATGAATATTTCTAAATAAAGTAATAGGGTGTGCCTGCATCTTACGTGCTTTTGAACATAAGAAGTTGAATATACTGTACTATATAGACAAAAGTAAGGGTGCCACTTACACTTGTTATCTACATGTCATGAATCTACCTCCTAACCTAACCTAAACTAACCTAGTAGATAACAAGCAGAAGTAGCACCAAAGTCAATTTTAAAAATAAAATACACACTTTCCCTAAAAAATGCCGTCCAATGATACTGTAATACTTAACATAGCCTTTAAATTCAAATAGGTAAAGTATAAAACTTGGAGGGAGCAAGGATATCTCCTTTGTGTTTCTCTACATGTAAAGTCAACTAAAGGGGGTGGAGAGAGGGATCTGGGAGTCCCCTCCTTTACATTTTCTTCCCACATATTAAAATTTTTTTGCTTTGACTCGGAATGGCTTTCGTTCCGGTTCCGGTTTTACGTCACGGACTCCCTTTTCTACCAAGGGCTAGGACGGTTGCCTTCTTGCGAAGGACTTGGTTTGGTAGATGTAATCCTTACGCTGAGTGCATGCCCTTGCTAACCTCAGACCGTGACGGGGCGCGAACCCTCGACCTGACGTCTCAGAATCGCGGACGCTACCGGTTGAGCCACGGCGACTACTCGGAATGGCTTTCGTACATAGATAAATACAGCACAGCAATTAGGGCATACTTTATGGGAGGGTGAGAACTGGTCATAGGCAAAGTACAAAAGGGCTTAAAAGATAACTGTCTTGAATATGCGCAGTTTTTAAAAAATGCAGGGTGTCCAGGAACCAGAGTTCCAAACAGAAACCTTGGATTTTGTTACTGATTTATAAAGATGAGTTCCAGTGTTCTGGTGGTTGTCCAAGATTATTCAGTTAACATAAAAGCTGAACTTCATGTTCCTAAAGTGCGAATACTTTGCTGAGGCAGTAAGGCTAGTGTTTTATTGACTATAATGTGGACATGACTTTAGAGGCACGAGTTCCCTGGGTGCAAAAGCATGAACCTACAAGAGGACAGTGCTTTTTCTTTGCAATGTAAAAAGTGCTCATAGTGATTCATAATTACTTATGGAATAGCTTCCTTTTTCTGTTACTCTTAAGAGTACATTATTATGTTTGTAGCATTATTTGTGAAGCTCATTTAAGAAGCATATTATTCCTAAGCTAATGTACATACAGTCTCCTGCAGACTCACAAGGCATCAACTCTTTTGTTATGTATGTTTATATGATATAAAGACTGAAGTGTCAAAAACTACTACTACTACTAATAATAATAATAATAACGAAGGGTATTTTCACACCTCCGGTTATATAATCATATCATTTACTTTGGTTGTTTCCCCCAATTTGGGGGGTAGCCGACATCAGAAAAAGAGAAACAATAAGGGGATTAGTTTGCTCTATGGGCAATGACGAGGGAGCTAGCGACCGTTCAGATAGCACTGCTGGAGTACCACAGCCCATCCTCCCGGCTCTTCCACAACCTGTGTCGCTTCATATTGCCAACTTCCCTACTGCCCCTACCACAGGGCTACCTCTGTAAGATGTAGCCCCGTGGTAACAGCTGATGCCCATCATATGAAATTTAATAAAAATATAAGGTTAAGTTTAACCTACTTAGGTTGGTTCTTCCCAAGTTAAGAATCCATTTAATAACTGCAAGTATCGTTTATTACTTTTAACACTGTTTTCGTAGATGCTAATCCCACAATGGTGTGCACCAACGATACCGATCTTAAAATCTGCATTTATTAGCAGAGAAAGGAAATTAGTCTACATATTAAAACCGATACAGACTGATCCACCGATACCGAAAAGCTATTGCAACATCAAAACCGATAACATATCCAGGTGTTACTTTTGAAATGAGACAAGAACCCATAATAACATCAACGATACTTAATCACCTTATATACATATTAATCCGATACCGCCTGATCCACAGATACCGCGAGGCCCTTCCGACGACAAAATGAGACACCAAATTTGGAGTTCCTTTTCATATGAAAAAGATTCCCGATATAACAATCACCGATACTTAGACTTTAGTCTTTATCGCTGAAAAACAATGTAGAATAAGTGTGAAATTATAAGTGGTATATACACTTACCTCTTATTTTCCGAAGCCTCCTTGTTCTCCACACTCGTCATTTTGACCTTCAGGAGGTTGATTTGCGTGACCTTAGGGAATCCTCGACAATGTCACCCTAGAGTACCCCATAGGTGATGAGGAGATAACATTTAATAATAATAATAACATTCGAGTCTTATCATAACATCATCTGCACATACACACACAAACAACAAACATCAACTGCACTATCAAGCCCACAAGTCTTCACTGACACAAACAAATGAATTTCCACCGTGCGCAATTTGGCTATATTCTTCTTGATTTCAGCTATAGAATTTTGCATCTACTTGGTTTAATTTTCTTTTTCTTTTCCTCCTTCTTTTTCGTCTTGATTTTAGACATATTTTTCTTCTTTTCCATTTACGTGATTCTGTCCATATTTTCAGGATATTAGCTGCATTTTTCTTCTCCTTCTACTTGATTTTTTCTCTCTCTCTCTCTCTCTCTCTCTCTCTATATATATATATATATATATATATATATATATATATATATATATATATATATATATATATATATATATATATATATATATATATATATATATATATATATATATATATATATATATATATATATATATATATATATATAGTGGGGCGGGCACAATATCAAAGAATAGCCTCACCGTATTCCCTGCGTGTCGTAAAAGGCGACTAAAAGCGGACAGGGCGGGGGGAGAATAACTTCTCCCCAAACTGTTTTCCTTTTTTTGATGTCGGCTACCCCCCAATTTAAGGGGGAAACAGCCAAGGTATACGTATGTATGTATATACCGTAGAACTGGTATATTTGCTCCTATCAACGATGGAGTTCAGACATATAGTTTCACTACATTCTTATCCATGTTCATTTCCTATATTCTTGGGATTACTATATATGATTAAACAGCCTGATTCTTCTACATGCAATTAGATATGGTCAGACAGAAGAGAGCTGGGGAATTAGGACTGGATGCCTTTCCTTTTGACCCATGATGGGCTTGAATATAGGGTAGTCACATAATTATTTCAATATTGACCCTTAAAATGAATAATTCTGTTTGTACGATGAATGCTACCAGGTACTCATGCTCCAAAAATATTCTTCCTTCAAGTGAAACTCCTCAAAAGCAAAATAATGAGACAAAAATTTACTGAATTTTTAGCACATAATTAGTACTATCATCTACACCCATTAAGAGAGGTAATTTCTCAGGGGACTAAGGTCTTTCCTAGATTCTCGTGCCCCATGAGGGACAAGGGTTGGCATGCTATACTGATTTGCAGCTCCGGAAGGTGAACCTACGCTGTAGATGCTGCATTTCTAGGTCTAGGATGTAATACATCACCTCATACAATCAGACATTATGATAGACTGCACTGCTTATAACCACATATGTTAACTATACAACATACACTCCCTGAGAGCTTTTGTGAATGCCTATCAACAATGGCCTTCCTTAGGGACACTGTTCTTTTCAGCCAAGCAGCTTAAAGAACAACAGCAACAACATCCAATCACAGATGTTACCAGAGGTCAAAAAATTTCAAAACGGAAATGATTTAAGAATATCTGGGGAAACATAAATATGAAAAATGTGGGTCATATTTCACACCAATCTGGGCGACACAGCATTTGGAAACATACTAATACTACAACAATGACCAAGGTGTGAATTATACAAATTTAATATCACAATACTGTATTACGGTTTATTATATTGAAATGCAAAATATCCATATAAGTACATCATAAAAAATGATAGTTTTATGTATACTTAATCATTTTTAAAGTATTCACACACATTAAGAATATTTACAACTTACTACAACCATTTATTTAAGTATACCATTTTATGTGTTTTAGTCACGATAAATCCCAATCAAATGGGGGTGGAGCAGGGGAGTCAAGGATGGAAGTCTTTCCTAATGCCCCTCAGTGGGACTGAAAACAGGTTTTCACTTCCTGATTTGAGCGCTCTTTGACATAACACTACTGCTGCCCCAAATGATTTAAGTAAACAATGCATATAAATTTAATGATCATCTTGAAAATGACTCATAATGGTGTAAGTGGGCAAACGCAGTATAGTACTTAAATTTTTTTCATTGTTGTGTCACTATTATTCCCTATTATGGGGGTTGATACATACAGGTTGAAGCTGGGGAATTAAGGCTGGATGCCCATCTCACTGCCCTACAATGACATTGAAGATGGGTTTGTCAATTCCAAAGTCAAGGGTTCTAACCACTGCACTACTGCGGTTCCCACACTTCAAATAATGCCAGAGCTTTATCAGCGGAGAACATATAAACAATACTGATCTTAAATACGAAAAGGAACTTCAAAAAGATATACGGAAATCTGGGTCACATAGCACACCCATTACAGAGTCATGATATATCACAGTTTAACTTTCACACACACAAATATATATATATATATATATATATATATATATATATATATATATATATATATATATATATATATATATATATATACAATAATAATAATAATAATAATACTTGTATAAATTTACATTTAATAAGATCTTGAACATTTGTTCTAATTACATGTTTAACCTTTTGTTCTTTGTAACAGTGATATAGAAAATATCACCCAAGTGACCAATGACTGCTCAAGTGATACACTTCATACAAAACTGTTGTTTCATAATAACTAAAGTACACCATTATATGTTGAGAAAACTGTCACTCAGCATTACTTTATATTCTTAAACAAAAATATTGTAATATATTGATATCAAGCTAATGTTACTACAGTAACAATACTTTAAGCCATGAATCCACACTATAAGTCATTTAATTCATGGTATTCTCAAACTTAAAATTTCACTAAAAGAAAATTTGACAGAATACAATCTGAAAATTATTCAGTGACATGAACAAAATTTCACACAGGAGTACAGTTCTCCTTTCTCAAGTTATATTAAATATATATATGGTAATATCATGTGTAACTGTTAATTTACACAGTGTTTCCACCATAAAAAAGCTCTTCCATTTTCATATTTATGATCATTAAGTATCATTGTCGTTTATGAAAAGAATTTTCTTTCAACATAATCCTGATAATACTATATTAAACTATACATCAATATTGCTCATACATGGTTTTGTACTATAAGCATTTAAAACTCAAACAATCGATCATGGCACAAATTCAAGATATGAAACACTAGTGAGTATATAAAAACAAACAGCAGTGATAATACAAGCTGTTACATTAGAAAACTAAGAATGAAAAACTATTGTTTATTGGAGTTTAATTTAAATGTGTCCAGACAACTGATATAAGCTTTAAATTTCATGCATATGACAGATAGCAATTGAATCTGATTTTCCTCTTCTATTGGTCTCAGCCATCTTAGTGACTATCAAAAGTTATAGAAAAGATTATCATAAAGTTTATCGACTCGTTGAATGCCTGAAGTTTGGTACTTTGTGTCACTATTAACCCAATAACAGGGATAGACAAGACAGGTTGCAGCATGGGATTCAAGGCTGGATGCTCTTCCTAATCCCTGTAATGGATGCAAACTCGGATATATCACTTCCCAAGTCGAGTGCTTTAACAACTGCACTATCGCAGTCCCCAGATGCATGTGTGAGGAAACATGAGGAGTTACCTGTAGCTATAATGTGCTTGTATTATCTTACAACTTCAAGTAGACATTTACTTCTAAATTTACCAGAAAAGGGTAGTCCTAAATAGCAACCTTCATGATCCAGATACTGAAAAACTACACTAAAACATGTCTTTCATAACTGACACCAATACCCATCCATGTATACCATATCAGTTCCTCACTCCTGCAAGTCTCAATTAGCCATATTGCAGTATGTCCTTACGATATTCTTACTCTTTGTTCTCTTTAGCTTATAATGAGATAACTGTAGGAAGATCCTCATATATTATCATTCTTTTATTTTCTTAACTGGTGAGGTATTCCTTCAATGCTAGGAAGTGTCGTACAAAACGATAAACAAATGTCGAAGGCATTGGAGCAACAAAAATATCTTTGTGTGCCATATGAGGCAATAATATGATAAAGCATAGGGAGGGGCTGCCACAGATACTGGAGATGCAAAAATATACTTTGTCTGACATATCATTTAAGTGATATAAGGTAGCATAGGTCTGGCATCCAGGAATGTCATGGGTACTGGATCAAATATATACTTTGCGCTACGTACGAGTTAATTAAATGGTGTTGGGTAACGAGTGGATGGCACTCGGTGATGCCAAGGGTACTGGAGGTAAAATTTTCTCTTCCGTACTTTAGAGTTTGATTTAATGATATACGGTAGTGATGGCCTTACTCACAGATGACACAGGTACTGGAGAAGCAAAAGTATACTAAGTACACTGTAAGAGTCAATTACATATTATAGGGTAGAAAGGGGCTGGCAACCATATACTCCCATTTTTTTTCTTAATACAGAAAAGCTAGCAAGGGCTGGGGTGATCAGGTAGTGATGAAGCCTCACTGATTCTTTTCTGTGGACAAAGTTGCTGTCTCCGGTGGAATAAGGTGTCATACTGGGAAAAAAATATTGGCAATAACAGATGTGGGATATGGTGTCATACTGGGAAAAAATATTGGCAATGACACAGCAGGGTGATAAGGTATCATGTGAAAAAATACTGGCAAAATTGAAGCAATCAACTCACTGGTAGTACCAAACATTACAACTAAATTTTATCTGAACACTAACTTTTTACATAATAAAGATTGTACTTATGGTAGACCATAACACATTATTTCTCATCCCCTAAGAATGTAGAAGAAATCTTACAATTAATTTGTCTTTAAAATACTTCATTGCATTAAGAATAGTTAAAACTTGCATGCACAAGGAATAAAAAAAAATAAGATTAAAAACTATGAAAGTATTTACAAAGTTTACAATACATTAATGCTTTTAAAATGTACTCCCACTTCAAGTGTAAAATATACATCATGAATGATCATTACACAATTAAGAAAACCAATGATATAAAAATTATGAAACTAATCGCAGCAGTACTTAAATTATGTGTTTGGCACATATATATTCACCAAATATTTAACTTTACCAAAAATAAAGTTCCTGAGGAAAAAAATTTCAATATCAGTGACTTATTTCTGAAAAGATGTACCACATATTGAAATTCATGGGGAAAAAATCAACATAAGGAAACCATTATTAAGCTCAAATGTAATTTTTGAAAAACAAATGTCAATATCAATGACTGTCTTCTCTGAGTAGACTTCTTTTAAAACAAGACACATTAATTTTCCTCAGCATGCAGTATATGGTATTTATAGTATGCTACACAACATCAAGTAATCTTCCACTCTAAACTAGCCATAAAATGCACAACTAAATTCATATTTAAAAATCATAATCTCCTCAAATTTTTTTTACATTTCTTGGAAAATATGCCACCGCTCTTCCTCGTCCGTGGTTTGAGCACGGAACAATCCTGTGCTTTACGATGGGAAGGAAGGTAGCAACGCACGCAGTAATCGTACCTACAACTTTCACTTGAACATATGGCACGAAGAATATTTTTTTGTACTTGGGCAGGAGCTTGACATTTGACACATTTCCGTAGTTCCTCTCCATGTGGGAGCTTCTTTCCTTCCTGAATACAAGAAAAAAAAAAAAAATTGTATGGCTGCATAAACCTTAGTTATGAACATAGATTAGGGCTATCCTGCTAATTACGTTCAAGAGAGGTATTATTCATTTGACATGCATAAATACCAGAAAATCATCAAAATTTATTTCCCTGCATGTCAGAGAAGTCAACTAAATGGGATGATAACAAATGCTGCACTATTAGACAGGGTCTCAAAGGAGACAAGATCAATTTCCTAAAAGTAGAAACAGTACTCATGGTCACTTAGCTTTGGTGATCTGTTTGATTCCTAACACAGTTTGCCCCATTCTAGTTGGGGAGGGCAAAGACAAGTTGAAGTTAGGGAAATAAGGCTGAATGCCCTTCTTAGAACTGTAACTTGCAACTGCTCGCTCATCAGTATCTAAGCCCATTTCAGATTTCATACATTAAGAGTATGGTCGATGCAATTTCATATTACTAAAAAAGTATATTTCTGCACTGTTTGAAGATGGGTGGCAGAGTCAAAGCACAGGCATTCATCAAAAGCTAATATACCTCAATCACTCTTCTTAGGTCCTTGGGGATTAAGGGCTTTCATAATGTCCCCCTACAGGATAAGTACAGTATCAATTATGCCAGAAGCAAAAAATACCCATCAGAGTACAGGTATTTCCTTAAATGAACTATCTGGTAGAGGAACTCTATAGTCTATCATGTCCCGTGATGCATTTTTTTCTCAACTAACACCAAATTTTGCATATGTTAGCAAGGTGGCTACAAATAAACAAAAATGGAGGTTTCATTGCATGCTCTCACGTTGTATACAGGGGTTCTTCACTTACGTAAGTTTTGTTCCCAGCATGTGATGTAATGCGAATATCATTGTAAATCGGAACACACCTAAATAAGCACCTATACTAATGCAATAGTAAAGTTTCTCCCTTTCCATACATTTCCCTATCTCTAAGTTCATTTCCATGGTGATCAGTTTCCTTTTCTGCAGAGCAATGCCATCAGAAGAATCTGCTTTACACTTGGGAGACATAATACAGGCCAAAATAATAAACAACAAAGCAAAATAATTTATGGTAGATGTGTTGTACCCATAAAGTATCGTAACTCGAGGACCCCCTGTATAGGTAAAAATACCTCCTCCATGTTCGGCATGTTTATAGTCGATTACATGAGACAAAGCAAGGGGAATAGGAATCCTCTCCTTTGTATTTTCTTTCCAGAGTCAACTTTTTGCACTGACTTAACCATCCCCCTCATACAAGGAACTATGAGTTTTGTGTGTATATAAT